>OOFE01005692.1:13502-26922 GCA_900323365.1 Monocentris japonica
AATTTGCAGAAGGGGTCCGGCCTCAGTCTATTGACCGCAGTGTGACATTTACTACTGGGGCCGCTAATTGAAAAGTTCTGCTTTTAGTGCAGGGTCAGCGTGTGTTCAATAATGCAACAGAGCCAATGGGGCTGATGTCACCGGGCTGTTAATGAATTGACTGGGGCGGCCCACTGCCTCCCTCGCTTCTCATCTTCCACTCACCACCCTCACTCACGTCTGTCTGCTGTCTTGCTCTCTCTGATCGTGTAACTGTGTTGTATACAAGGGGAAGTAGCAGGTTACATTTAATCGTTACTGTAATCGAGTCGATCTTTTGTGTACTGGCACTTTTTGGAGCATTCAGTGATTTTACTTTTACTTAAGCATGTTTTAACTTAAGTATTGTACGTTTTTTTACATTTACATCACATCCATTACAGAGTTCACATTTTCTAGGCTCGCCAAAGGACTGCATCAGTAATGTTAAGAAACTGTAACTGCTCAAATGTATCCATGCTAGTAGCTTAGTTAACATCCATCCAGCTACAGCATTATTAGCTTGTGTTAGCCTGGTTGTTGTCTAGCTAATTCGCTAGCTTTGCTAGCTAGCTGGACAGCTAACAGCAAAACAAAAATCAATGTCATAATGTTATTGAATAATGGGGACGCGCATGGCATGTTTTTTATGTAACAATGTCTATTTTTTGACCCAGTAAGTTTTACTCTGACTATATATTTTTTACTGTTACTTGAGTAGATTTTCATTGAGTACATTCACAAAGTAATAGCACCTCTACTTGATGAGTATATTTTGGCACTCTTTCCATATCTCTTTGTATATCACGTCTGCTGACCCAGATCTGACAGAAGAATTTCCTACTGGATGGCCATTATATAATAATGCATTGGTATGTGTGAGTGTGTGCAATATTTGTGCATGATCGTATTATGTAGTATGCAGCACAGGCTGCTTGTCGAGGGTCGAGGGTGGGCTCACTGTTACCTGCTTCGTCTGTGGTGATGGTGAGCTCGTTGCTGGCCTCACTCTTGCCAATCAGGTTCTTGGCGAACATGCGGATGTTGTAAGTGGAGGATGGGTGCAAGTCGATGATGGTGGCCTGGTTGAGCTGTGGTGACACGTCTTTGGTCTTCTGAGCGGTATCCCAGGAGGCTGTCGGGGGAGGCCAAGGTTTATTGGGGTTAATGAGGACACTGAGTTGGGTGGGAGAGGTCAACGCCAGCTAAGTGCATTAGACTGGCTATATTAAATTATAGTACCAAGACAAAGTGAACACATAAGAGATAATTCATGTCTTGAAGCAATGCACTCCCAAAAAACATGATTCTGTATAAGCGTACAGATTACCAGCACTATGTGAAATCATTTCCTGTGTTTTCCTGTACCTGATTTGTTCTTGCTCTCAATATCGAAGCCTGTGATGGGGCTGTTGCCATCGAAGCCCATGGTCCAACGTAGGGCGATGGTCCTGTCCCTCACCTCTCTGATCTCCACCTCCGGGGGGTCAGGGGGCTCTAGGAGGCACAATGTCAACATACTCTGTTATTTCAATGGGTTATTGCTAATCTACAGTTTGAATGGAGGTCAGGATGTCCTATCTCAGCGCTAAAGTATTTTTCTTTAGGTAGTTGAGGTGGCTGCAGCCGAACCTTGTACTGTGAGCTGAATGATTCCTCTGTCTTCACCGAAGGAGTTGATGGCATGGCAGGAGAAGAAGCCCGAGTCCTCCCTCACTGTGGGCATGATCTGATTGAGGCAAGGGAAGGAGATGGTTCATTTGTACCAAAAAACAGTCCCCTCCTTAGCAAGGACCTGAGGCTATAGACAGTATCTTTAACTGGCCGGAACATAACATAAATAAATAGATAAATGAAGAAATCAATGCTCAACAGCTGCACTGTAATAATAGAGTTAGACCGATGTGGGCTTTTGAGGGACGATACAGCTTTTATCCAACATTTTTGGATTAAAGTTGCCCCGGTTGCCGGTATTTTGTGCCTACATGCAGTATCTCTAAATTTGATTTTGAATTTTTGAATTTGACCATTTTCGTGAAAAAAAAAAATAAAATACAAGAATTCAGTGTTTCCCCCTGCATTGTATTCTTGGCAGGAAACAGCACTTAGAAAATCATGTGACACTAAAATCCCCCAATGAAATCCAATCTAATGAAAGTCTTCAGGGCAGCAGCTCCTGAAGACTGAAGACTGAAAACATCTAAGTATCTAAGGCAGGTTTCATTGCAGGTTTTACAGACTGCCACCTGAAGCCACACCACACTGGAGTGATTCCTTTAGTCAGCTCTCTGAAATAAAACTAATAATAATAAATATCATTCCTGCATACTTGGAAAAAGGTGTGACTTGAGCTAACTGTGGTCAGGGACGAAACCGCCATCATATCGGCAGTGGACTGGTTGACAGGCCAATATCTGATTTTAAAGACGATATTTTGGTCCAACCCTAATCGGACGCCTCCTGGTGGCACCTACCTGCAGGGTGGAGATGACCTCGTCGGCCACCTCCTTGACAGTGACCACGTAGCGGCTGGTCTCAGGGTTGATGATACGTTCCTCCTTCTCCCAGCGCACCATAATGGGCTTCTCGCCGTGGGCCGTGCAGCTCATCTTCTTCTCCTCGCCCTGCGTGGCCAGCGTGGTGTTGGGGTACGACGTAATCATTGCCGGAACTGGAGGGAGAGCAAGACGGAGGGCGGGAGGAGAAGATCGGAGAAGATATCTTGTTATGTTTATCTCAAAGACTATAGCCATAGGTATTTGACTTCAACCCTAATCCAATTCCCTTGCTGGATTATACCTGATAGCTGTATCGTTCAAAGCAAGCTAAGGGCTGTGAACCCAATTTCTCCAGTTCAAATGACTCTTAATTGAGCCACTGACTATTTGAATTTCAATTCTATTATTTAACCTACATCTAAGTATCTAAGACACTTCAAAAACTCCTATCTAAGACATCATACAGTCCTGTTAAACGTGGACCTTTTTTACATGAGGAGATACCAACAGCAGGTGATGAGAAGTTAACACTCACTTCAGGCACACAAAGTAGTTCCTGCATTTTTTTGAAATATTCTGTAACTGGGTACAACTTCCCTTTAATGTTGTGTTGATGGCAACAAGCAGCCTCGGCTTGTATCTGAGGGTCCCTGTTGGCACAGTGGCGCTCTAACAACACTCTTAAGATACAGCACTAAACACACACTAACGACGCACACGCCTCATTACACCCCTAGCAGAGTGTATAACATCCCTCTGCTCCCAGATGCACACACACACACACACACACACACACACACAGAGCGTGACTTCAGTGATGTGATGGGAAGTGTCAGGCAAGGGGTTGCAAACATTTAAGCCTCATCTCTTATTCACTCTGCAGCCATTTGGAGCTCGGCTACGGAAAGCAGCGCTGATTTATTTTGCATGACAAGTATGAATTTTTTGTGAGACACACTTGGAAAAGTGAGGGGGGAAAAAAAGCTGCTCAGGCTTTATGTAAACGTTATCGTTTTAGAGCAAAGCTACTCTCGTTTTGCCGTGTAAGTGGCTCAGAGGTGGCACACGGCGATGTTGTTGACACCCCTGGCAGGGTAGGATACAGTGCTAGGTGACAAAAAGCAGCGAGGGTGAGAAGATCCGGACAGCCCGGCCCATTAGGAATGCACTGTACACAAGATGTGCATACTGTAAGCATCAGGAGCATTTCAGCATCTAGGCCCTCCAGGAGAAATCCATTCAATTCAAGCTATGTTTGTCTACATTAGCACATTTTTTCTAGTGCCTGCCCAGTTCTTTTTACAACAGACATATTGATGCTGATACTATGGGCTGATATTGGCTTTTGTCAGATGTATTGTATCGATTTACATTTCACCAATTGATAAAATAATCACTAAAAAGCAAATTTCTGACACAATGCCTATGATTACATTTTAAAGGGAGGTATCTTTAGAAATAGATAATTTAATGTTTTTCACGGGCTGTTTCTTGTTCGCAATAGAAAAAGTGAAAATTGTACTATTTGCAGTTTTTTTATAAATTTTCTATAAAGTTGGATTTATAGAAAATGTTGCCTCTGAAACGGACCAGTCAGAACATGGTCAGTTTGTGGAATCAACCAATCATCTTATGTTTGTGGCAGGGGGTGGACCCTCTAGTACTACCAGCCAATCAGAGCAGTGGCTCTTTCTGGCTACTAGAAACACCCCTAAAACGGCCTGTAGCTCTTTAGGTGGGAGGGGGGCACTAGAGAAATTACTAAAATTATTTCTAAATTATTTTTACTTGAAAAATCTTTGGTAAATATATAAAATTACAAAGTAAAAATTCCATCTTTTATTAGCAAGAGCATATATGTGTTTTAGAGTTCTTTTTGGGGCTAGAGGGGGCTATGATGTAGGGATACGGCAGCCTGTAACACAGCTCCTTCTCACAATTATTCTTTGAGAGCCCAGGCTGAATTAGATTAGACGTTAACGAGTCCTGTGGGAAAATTGGGCCATTGCAGCAGCTAATCGGATACATCAAAGAAGAGTAGGATAAAAAAAGCTATAGAGCAAATAGGGGCCTTATAAACATACTCAACCTACAATTCAGAGGAGTTCAACATCTTAAGTAGAAATGTATGAATGAAACCATTGGACCATTTTCCTTTATACAACAATCAAAGAAAACATTATTAGTTAATTGTTATGGCACCAATTATTGACATTGGTATATAACCATGTACCATATTAGTGGCGTTATTTTCTTTTCAGTCATTTAGCAGACACTTTTATCCAAAGCGACCTACAAGCATCTAGGAGCAGAACCAGTGCTAAGGTAAAAGTGGAATAAGTTCGCTACCTACTTTTTATTTAAACAAATGACAAATAAGTGAAGCAAATAAACAAGAGCTACGACAAATAAGTGAAGCATATAAGCATATACAAGTCAAACAGCACTGTAGTCGATATATAACACACTTTTTAGGAGTTTCAATTTATTTCCAGAGTCGACATCTTGATATTGGTTTAATGTCAAAGACGGCAGAGACAGATAAACAAAACAAATAGTCAAAAAAAGGGCGTGTCCATATGACATGAAGAGGGCTCAGAGATGAGGCACATTGCACTAATTGTGTGTGTGTGTACAAGTGCACGTGTATTTGTGTCTGCAAGCAGCCCCAGCTGAGCCAGCCCTGAGGCACACTTCATGGCCCTGTAATTGCACTGTTGATGTATTTCTTTAATATCCAGCGGTATTATGGGAACAGGAGGGGGGTGGGGAGTGGAGACAGACAGAGAGGGAGAGAGAGAGAGAGAGAGAGAAGGAAAGAAGATGGGAGTCCCCTAACTCATTAGGCATCTACTCCCCTGATATCTAATATAGACTCACTTCTTCCCCACCGCATGTACGTATGTATGCGCACTCGGTACACCAAGGCTCGTGTTGCTGGACAGAAACCTGTCATTTCATCTTAAATCATTCATTGTGAATCACTGTCATTTTGAATCATTTCATTTTGCCGTTCATCTTAACCTGGGTATCTTTGCTTATTGTTATTGGAGCTCACTGCATCGTTAATATCATTAAGAACATATAGCATGCCTGGAGGGCATCAAATCTAGGTCTATTAGACATATTGACATGTTTAAATGAAGCAAAAATAGATGACTGTGCACTGTGCATACATAGAAACATCAATTATTTCCAGTTGAAGCGAGCAATGAGATGTGATGTGCTGATGAGGACCAGGACAGGATGATGAGAGAGGACAGTGTGTATTTCAGTGCGTCGAGGGTTCATTGTGTAGTGTATTGTCCCTTTTCTAGCGCTCAATGAGACATCAGTCAAAGTCAGCAGCCACAACACTGAGACAAAGGCATGTGCTGCACAGTGACTGCTTTGACTGGAGGAAACTGTCTTTATTTCTCATCCCAACAGAATATTCACACATATCTGTTGCTGAATCTGTAACTGACAGCAGTAAAGAAAATAAATAAAAAAAGTATTTCAAATGGTGATCAGTGAAAGTAGAACATTATTATAGCAGCAGTATTACAGGTTGAACCAAAGCAGAGCTTGTCCAGAGTGTATAGCGCATGTCAGTGCATAGCAGAGTGTGTCTTTTATACGGAGGTGAGGAGAGCCCTGTTCCTCCACAACAACTCAGAGGGCAGTGATGATACGCCTAAGCCTGCAGGGGATTGTGGGGGATAGGCTGGCTGCTGATAGGCTATTCCCATGAGACAAAAGCCAACCCCCTCCCCCTACTCCCCTTCTCCCAGGCTCCCTTTCACCTGGCCAGGTTACCATGCCAACCAGCATTGGACAGTCTCTCCTCTCCCCACCTCTCCTCCCTCCCTGCCTCCCTCCTCTCTCCAATCTCTGCTCTTAGAAAAGGGCCATTTCTAGTAGCCAGGAATAGAACATGGACCTGCCATTGATTTTCACTGGAGTATGATGATGATTACACAATCATCCCCTGAATGTCGCAATGCAGAGCAAAAAAAATAGAGATACAAAGAAGGAAATGTTGCAAATGTCTTCAACAGATGGTGTTAGTGATGTGGAAAACATTATTAACTGTATGGTGGAGTCAGGAGGGTAACAATACACAATTATACCGGAATGGATTTCAATGCAGGCCTCAATACAGGGCAAGAGAGAGGGTCAATAAGATGTGAGAGGTGAAGAAAAGGGATGAAACTTATTTCAGAGGCTGCGTCAGTTGGGCTGGATTAATTGTTATAAGGGAAAGACATATAGGGCTGAAACAATAGGTCCCAATCTTCACACATTTCCCTCTGTAAGCAAACAAATTATGCTATATATCAATTTTGTAAAAAAAAAAAAAAGTTTAACATTCAACATGTCAATATGTATCAGTAATCACTCTTTGAGATCCATTTTTCCATCTTTGCTAGTGCTCAGCCTCATTGCTTCCCAGAGATCACTTGTCAATCAAACAGTGTCCAGTACTGTGATACCGTGACTGTTGATGAAATTTGAGTTTCTGTAGGTGGCGCTGTTTTCTTTGTCTGTTCAGTCATGGTGGCTATCGCTGCTCATGCTAACTACCCAGTTCTTCTATTTATTCCAAACAAACCGCTGCTGCTGCTGCCGGAAACGTAAAACGCATCACTTCCTTCATCACATTCCTATCAAAATGTCAAATTATTACTTTAAGCTTCTATTCTTTAAAAAAGTGCTACAATCCTCTCCATTTTTAAAAATCATTTTAAGTGATTAAAATGAAATGTCATTTTTTCCACCAAAAAAATTGGAACAAAACTCTTCATGTGTACTTAGTTGGCTATCTTCTCCTCTTCAGAGGAGCCAGTGTCATGGCAGCAGAGTCCATATTGGAAGCACCAGGACGCCGGCCTACATTTAACCCCACTCTGGCAGGCCGACGGAGGCCACAGGGCGCCCTGTCTGGCCATGGGGGCCAGACGAGAGAAGATGAGCTGAGAGCTGTATAGCTCCCTGCCCTAGGGGCACAGTGTAAGTGGGCACTGGGGAAGAGACGATCTGGAAGGGGGGTTAGGGAAGAGGGTTGTGGTCATGGCACTAAGATGACTGGTTCACTGGCCGCCTGCAATGTACTGAAATAATTCCCTTAGCTGCACAATTGGCTTGGACATAGAGAACGATGCCGCCTGTACACCTGCAGACGGGGCGGGCATCCGTAGTCAGTTGGGAGGAGGAATGATGCAGATGAACAAATAAGAAATGCAGGTCAGAGAGGAAAAGGAGATTTCCTCTGGTTGTCTGAAGGACATTGTGATTGGGTGACCATGCGACAATACCATTTTTTTTCAATTAGGTCCATTATGTGCTCTGCTCTCATCACTGTCTGGCGACATTATTATGTCTAATAGACTTAATTGGTCTTAATTGGCACTGATAAACATTGAGTGGCTGGTGACTGACTGATAGCATCCGCTGTGGATTGGTAATGAATTGACTCACTTGCATCTGTTTTGGAGGTAGGGGTGCTTAACTGGAAATTGAATACGAACCTTTTGTTTAGGCCCCCATCTGCAACCAATATCAGGACATAAAGTTTATTATTGGCCCATGAAGCAGCTGTAGTGTACTTTTGAGGAAAAAGAAAAAAGAAAATCATAGATAAACGTACACACACATGCACATACATACAAGCACACACACACGCACACGCATGCACGCACACAGCATAATACCGGTACAGCGTGTGCAAGCAATTTCTGCTGGCTGTTAGTGCAGTGGCAGTGTTCATACAGGATGATGCATGGTGTATTATGACGAGACATTAGCCTATGCACAGACACTCATAACAATGAAAGTGCCAAGCTAGGACATCACAATGGCTGCAATTCATTTCCCAGGGACTTCACCACAATAGCCCGGCAGAGTGGGATCTATCTGAACCACTGCATTAACCGGCTAGCCCATTATTCTTTTTGTAATGGCTGCACTGCACTGTGTCTGTGCTTTCACATTACGTCTTTGAATTAGAGTGTGTGTTCTTTTGTGCGTGTGTGTGCTCATTTGTTGACCTGTGTTGTGTACAGTGCCTGACTGCATCTGCACTATATATATCTATGCATATATCTTTGTCTTTCTGTTTGTCTGCCTGTCCGTCTACTGTATAATATTTACTGATACACCGAGCGACGCCGGGGCAGCCAATAACACACAGCGAAGATCATACTATCCATCACGTGAGCACTTCAGCATGCGTCAGCTTGTGTGCCTCCCTAATTGGCTCCTAAGCCTCTTAAGTAGCTGCCACTGCTGAAGTGGCGTAGGCTGGCCTCGATAAACAACATATAAACAGCACAGGGTGTACGGAACTCTACGGTGCGGTATATTCCCAAACATCACCGGGCCGTCCCAGACGTGGTACTGTACTGTAAGAGTGTGTAAGGCAACACCCATTAAGCACATGGATGGGGCTTCCAGGGTCAATAAGCTCTTTGTCTGCCAAAATGCAGATACACACACACACACACACACACACACACAGAGGAGAGCTGAGGTGAAGTGGGGCTCCACGGGCGCACAGGGAGGTTCGGGTTACTATAGAGAGCGAAGAGCAGACACCAGACACAACGCCGGACGGCACAACGATCACAACAACAGCCTGACACTCCAGGAGCTGAACTCCCACCTGAGGGAATGCTGGCACACACACACACACACACACACTCGAGAACATTCCCAAATGATGACGTAAAGTTATTTCCAAGCTCACTGTAACATGAAACTGTGACATAAGGGTATCACTGTAAACTATCCAGAGTAAAACCAATCTGAGGAACGTCTATTCTCACAGTGCAGGATATGGATACTAAAATAATTGATGGTTGATCTGAGTATGCCTTCAGTGTTATTGAGAGAAAGGTTTGATTCACTAATTCAAACAAAATCATTGATTGTTCCCTAGCATGTAATATACCATTTTAATACTCTGGATTGGGTTTGCTATAGTATAGGATTGGGGAATGTCAGTATTCCATTTGTTAAAGCTGCAATGTGCAACTCTTTACCACATTAAAACAATACAAATAGGATATATTAAACATTACCACTGTGCGTCTGTGCAGTTCTAGATTATCCCACATAATTCACCAGACAGCTCATCAAAATGAGTGACAAGTGTTGAAGCGTGAACTTGCCCAACGGAGGAGGAGGGGGGCGGGACTTGCAAAAAGTTGCATGTTGTAGCTTTAACACCAGAGAATGCTTCAAATGGCTCAGGACGTGTGGATGTAAATCACACTTAAATACTGAGAGAGTCGATACTCGATACTGTGTGTGTGTGTTGCCTGTGAGGGGTCAGACAGGAGGAGTCATGAGGGAGTGGTGTTTGGCTGTGGCTGGACACTCAGCAGGGAACGCTCTGCTCTGGCTTGATAAGAGCCACAGCGACATAAGCCTCATCTAGCATGTGACTGATCAAAATGAGCACCCAGCTACAGTGGACCGGCTGGAGCTCGCACACCACACACACACACACACACACACACACACTCACGTATGCATGCATATGCAGCCGTGAACACATGCACACACACAGCCACATACACACATATGGACAATCTTAGGCAGAACTGCACATTCTCTTGGAGTTCAGAAATCTGTTATTTTGTGATTTGTGAGCATCTAGTATTGCCTCTGACATTTCACGGGTCTGGCTTCTAATGTTTGTGCCAATTCAGAAAAATCATTTATTTCTAACGAACAATTTCCTGCAGCTGAATTTGCTGTAGACTGTCAACTCCCTGCTTTCAGCATCTCTTTCTCTCTATTTCATGGTTTATCAAGTCTTCTCTCCACCTGAAGAGGGCAGTATTCTTATTGAGAAACTGTAGCACATGTCTGAGAATAAAATTGATCAAATTAAGGGCAGCTCAGCAAAACAAATTGCTTGATTTCTGTTTTACACACTACAGATTGTCTGTAGAGGACATTCTGAGCACGTAGTTCAACATATCTGAATAATATCTTACAAATACAGCTTTAAAAGAATGTGCGATAATGTTGGGAAACAATGTCTAACTGCTGCAAAACTGCTGAAAAAGTTAAATCAATAGACATGGTGCATGCTTGTTAATGTGTGTGTGTGTGTGTGTGTGTGTGTGTGTGTGTGTGTGTGTTATGGGTGCTATCTCCAATCCTCCCATCATGCCACTCCTAATCAGAACACAGTGGCTAGACAAGGACGCACAAGCATTGATAGGGCATGAAGGGGAGGACACACAGATAAAGAAGGACTGTCTATATTGAACCACAACTCGTAGTGAATATCTCTTGCAAACATAAAAGTAGGATACGTTATCTAGGCTGAAACTGAGAGAAGACAGAGGGAGGGGGAGAAAGACTGAAGAAAAGAGAGAGGAAGACATGGATAACCCGTTCCTCCCTCACCCCCTCCACCCCCCCATCCCTCAGTCCTCTTTTCCACATGGCAGCCCCTGTCTGCATGCAGAATTCAGGGCTTAATGGAGGGGATCTAAGTCCTTGGCCACACAGCGGATAAACGCTGTACTTTCTCCAAGAGATGCAGCGGCGGTGGCGGCGTGTGCTGCTTTCGTGGGATTCGCTCAGGCAGAAAGCACTGTGCAGGCACTGTGGCAGCATCTTGCTGGTGGCCTGACTGCCACAGACAATGCAGACCCTGGTTCAACTCGCTTAACTTCCCTACTTTTATTGTAAACAACAGCAGTGAGCATGACACAGCCAAGCCATACATAAAGAGAGTCAACTGGTGTGTGATTAATTAACCACAAGGCTTGACATGGTCTACACCAGGGGTGTCGAACCATGTGTCATGGAGGGCCGAGTGTATGCAGGTTTTCATTCCAACCAAAGACTACACCAGGTGATTTGACACCCCTGGTCTACACTGTAAGACTGAGTTATACATTTTAACTTTGCACACTTCAGTTGAACAATCTTGTGTCATTTCCCGTTGGACTTACTTTTGACGTTGAGGTACATGGACTTGCTGACATCGGCGCCAACATCATTGCTGACTCTACACAGGTAGAAGCCGCTGTCCTCTTCCAGCACGTGCTTGATGAGCAGAGAGCCATTGACCAGCACCTCGATCCGGAAGCCTGAGTTGAGGGCTATGGGCTGGAACTGAGGCACCCCGGCACCTGTTAGGAAAGACAGGATAGGTGTCTATTAGGATTAGACTGATATATAGATTTGCTGATATATCGGGCCGATATCTGATAACCTTGTCAGGCTTTTATCTAAATGCTGATTCAGAGGCTTTTCCTTGTTTTGGACTTGAAAATCTCTAATATCGGGTATTGACAACTTCAATACAAAAATATTGGTATTGGCTTTCAAAAACTCACATTGGTCTAACAATTATGTCAGCCTCAATCATGTGTCTTTAGCAGGAGTGAAGATGCCATCATGACTGACAAGCAAGGAGGTATGAACATGTCAGTGTTCTCCAGAAATACTGCTATCCTGTCAAGTCTGGATGGGACAATGTAAGTCTGTCTTACGTAATGCTACACCTATTTCCTCCTTCCAGGAATCTATAAAAGCGCCTCCTTTAACCACAGCTGTTCCTCATCTTGCAGTGTTTGTTTGGACTAGTGGAGGTGGGAGTTTCGGCATCCAACCTCAAGGCTGTGGACATTGTGTTTGTTGTGTTGGCATTCACAAACACATCATCTGCCATAGAGAAGAAGCTTGCCGTAGGACGAGAAGAAAATGCAATTCAACAAAATAGTCGAAAAGGGAAGACAAGCTAGCCACAAGTTACCCAGTTATGAAAAGTCTATGAATGTCTATGAAAGTGTGTGTGTGTGTGTGTGTGTGTGTGTGCCTACCTTTAGAGTACTCCCATTGGATGGTAGGAACAGGATAGCCTTCTGCCGAGCAGTTGAGTATAACAGCCTTTCCATAGATGCCGTCCTGGTCCTTGGGTTGCACCACAAATTTGGGAGGGACTGGAAGTTGAAATTATTCCAGTCAGTTGTGGTGTACGTAAGATCAGCATCCATTTCTCTCCAGTCAAATATATGTCTAGTGATCATACTCATGACCTACTTTTAATCATTTATAACGTTAATCAAATAATATCTTCAGTCATCAGTAATTGTTCCATTTTGTCCCCAGAACTTTTAAAGGTTCAAAGTTTTGGTGGCAAATGATATTAGATGCAAGGACTTTCTTCTTCACTCCCTCTCCTCATCCCCACCCTCCCATCCTCCCACCTCTCTCCCCATCGCCCCTCTCCTCACCTCGAACGATGAGTTGGCTCTGGTGCTCCACGGCGGCAGCCTGGTTGCGAGCGATGCAGGTGTAGTTGCCGTTGTGCAGCAACGTGAGGTTGGAGATGCGCAGGGAGCTGGTGAAGTCTATGTTGTCTATGGTGACGCCCAGGCTGGCCGGGATTGGCCGGCCGTCCTTCTGCCAGGTGATGAAGACGGGCTGGTCGCCGGACATGACGACGCAGGGGATGAACACCCGCTGACCGATGGAAAACCGGGGGAACTCAAAGGGGTGGATGGTAGGTGGAACTGTGTGCGAAACAAGAGCACTTGAGATGTTTTTGTGTCATCTCGCAGATATCATTTGAAAACAATGGCCATTCCTTCACGATTTCACAGCTGCGAGAGAAACATTTGATTAGCTCTCCCGATGCAGAGAGCCATAATTCTCACTCAAACAACATTCATTTCTCTGATGTAAAAGTCTCTCTGTCTCTATATCTCTCTCCCTCTCTCGCTCTCGCTCCCTGGGGACACTGTAGCCATCGTGAAAACCAGAAGCTTTGGAAAATTAATGATTTAAAATAACATTGGAATAAGCGGCACTTCAGAGCTTATTTAATTCACAACAAAATAGGCATAATAGGCTCCTGGGGATTCCCTCTCGGCAGCGGTGGAATGCTAAGCAGC
>OOFE01005699.1:4351-14980 GCA_900323365.1 Monocentris japonica
GACGTCTTTATGCTACCAGCACTTGCATCCAGTAGGTGTGTAGTGTGTGTGTGTGTGTGTGTGTGTGTGTGTGTGTGTGTGTGTGTGTGACTGTGAGTGTGTCTCTGTGCCTGTTTGCTAGTAACAGAGTTTGGGTACATCAGTGCATATGTACACAGTGTTATTAAAGCACCTGATATAATCAAAACTCAAACAACAAGGCCCTTTATCTGGCTTTGAACGAACTCCCCCGTCAACAAATACCATCCAGCGTGTTGGCGGAACACAAAGTGCACACGGCGTACTCCTGTCATTGTAAAAAATCATGGCGTCACAGAATATGATATCACTTTATAATTGTCATTTCCCGTCGTGGACAGCCCAGTACAATAAGTCGCCAAGATATTGTCGTCAGATTGGCGTCAGTGAAAACCAATCAAGCGTAAATCTGCCTACTACGACACCTATGGCGCATCTGTCAGGCGGGCTGATGAGCAAACCGTGTCAGGGATGGTGTGTTTGAAGAGACAGGGCCTCCTTGTCACCCTCATCTTTGTATCCATTTATCATCCTCTTTGTTTTGTTGACTCACGGTGTAAACCTGTTCAAAGGTCACAGGGTTGTTTGTCGACACTTCAACTCGCCTCAGTGGGTATTGAATTTCACCTGAACTAATGGGCGGTAATAAGCTACAGTACAAGGGAGCAAAGACTCTCAAGATTTTAGGGTCTCTTTTCAGATTGCCACAGAGCGTGATCATTAAAGTATCTAACGTATCGCCAAAGCCGACAGCCGCAGTAATAATACCACTGGCATATACTGTACAGGCGGTGATTCAGTACGGTTAATGTGTAAGTGGTCACGGCCCTGTTGGTTTACGTAGCTATAGGAGCCATAGGATTTGCTGAACACTTGACACTCCAGTGTGTAAATATGTTACCGAATGGCAGGCCTGTTATTCATGCTTGTGCGCTTGTATGGATCTAGAAAATGTATATTAAAACACGTTAAAGCAATAATGATCGAGAGCCCATGGGTTAGTGAAACTCACCAGCTTGCAGTATTGCACAATAAACCACAGTAATCTGCCATTTTAATGATCTAGTCCTTCAGCCTGGCGACAAGCCAGATTAGCTATAGCACATAGAACTTGCTACAGATAAAGGTGGCTGCATGAAGGCAAATGAAACTTCCAGGCTGTCTTGTTTGTCCCACGCAAGTGTTGATTTGATTCAGATTGCTGCCCTTGAAACTGGAAGGAAGGATTGTGATTTTGGAATGAGTCAGCATCGGTCCTTTATTGTGAAGCAAAGCCACTTCTTGTTCCTGTGTAGTTGTAAGCTTGTGGGAAATCAATGCAGAGCTCCTACATGTTGTCCTCTCACTGTATGTTCTCTTTCATTCTGCTAGGTATACGCTGGTTCACAGTACGGAACAGTAATGCGAAAAGTACATTTATTGGGTACCTGAAACCATATGTGGGGTCCTAATGATATAAAAGCACAAAATAATAATGTGGTGGCTGTGAAAGGCTACACATACATTGTGGGACTCCCAGGTACCCAATAAATATTTTTTTTGCATTACTGGCTCCCTTCCCTATTGTTTCCATGCCATGCGAAGGAGTTCATACGACTCAAAAGTGTGACAGTAGACAGATGCTAAATGTAATGAAAAAATTGCCCACCCTGTGTGTCCCTGCAGCCCAGCGTTCAGCCCATGAGCTTCCCATGGTGGAGAAGCAGGACATGGACAGCTGCTCTGTGCTGGGAGGCCAGCAGATGATCCTGACTGGGCAGAACTTCAGCTCTGATTCCAAGGTCATTTTTATGGAGAAGACCCAGGGTGAGTACCACTCACAACATCTGGCAAGAGGTTCTCCTTCCCAAAAGCAGTTGCATTGCTTGTTGAAGGATGAGTTGGAAATTCTCCAAAATCTGTGACAGTTGTAGTCTTTGGCTGATTCTCTCTATGAACCTGTTGGTTCTGGTATTACAGGACCATGGTAGTGATAGCTGATGAGCTGTTAACTCTAATATCCATCCCTATTTAAGATTTGGATTCAGTGATATAGCTTTCAAATCTCATGCCACAACATGGCGTTGGTGATCATGTATAGATGGAGTCATTTACCTAGTTTACCTATGAGTCATTTACATGATCCAAATGATAGCACTGCTGCTTCACTTCCTTTTGCCCTTTTCTCCCTGGCTGAGTTCCATGATGTCTTATCGCCCAGATAGGCCATTTGTTGTGTGATGAATAGTGTTGTGTGCTGTATGAAAAGGTTTACGTACTTCTCACATTTGTTGGCGTCCCTGGTTTGCTCTTAGTTTTAACTCTGAAAATATCTGCTCTGATCTTTATTCATGGTAAAATCATGACAGTGAAATGTTTTATACCCTCTATTATCAAATTTGAACACCACATGCAGTAATGGTACTACTTTCTAAGATAAAGTCTACATTTGTAAGACAGAATTGAGTGATTCACCATGACAGCTTTAATCAATGCCCCTGTGTCATTGGTGTAATGACAAAGGTCACCCTGCCGTCATTTGAATCCTGACTTTTCCTCAGTCACAATGTATTTGCATGGTTCTGGGATGTGTCACCCTTTTTGATGGGCCCTCAAAGGCACCACGAGCTGCTTCATTAGCTGTGTTTCATTGTTAACATGATTGATGATTGATTGGCGATATCTTTTTAAAAAAGAAAATAAGTGCAATTATATAAAGTGCCGCACTTATTTTGTAATAACAAGGTTTTTGTTTAATATCTGCCATAAATCATGTCTAGCTGTTGTTTTTGGTTCTTAACAGTATACCTCCAGCTGCTCGAAAGCAGTCTGGTTTGTCTGTATGGATAGTAAGTTATGTTCTGTGTTTGTGTGAGCATATGGTGGTGTGACTCACTGACTCCATTGCTGTCTGAGAGTGGAGTGCTTGGCGTTTTAAATGCGGGCTCTCCAGGGGCTGCCTCAATGAAAACTTGGACCCGCATACCCAAGCCAGTTTTTTTCTTCTCCGGGGTTCCCTGCCGCTGTGTTACGACACACCACAGTAATGGCTAGTAAGACGGAGACGGAAAAGAAATTTTACAAAGAGGGATTGCCATTGTTTTGGAGAGTTTCTGTATGACACAGAGTTCTGGACCAATGCAGCTGTGAAATCCCTCTGAATGAGAGACAGATGCCTCTGGCTGGGGCTCCCCTGGCTCTTATGCTTGGACAAGGTTGTACGAGGGGAAGAGAAGCTTCCCCAGCCAAGCTCGGCCTGCTCAGCTCCCTCTCCAACTCTCCCGCTCCCCCTCTCCACCTCCATACACAGTTATCTCCAGAGAGACAAAAAAAAGACAGGGTATCCCTTAGAGTAGAATTGCAACAAAACGCAAACAAACACAAACGCCAAGAAAGCAGGAGTCATCTACTCAGTCATTTTGTTAGTGACATGGAGCAAGTTGATCATGAAAATAAAGTTGAGAAAAGAGAAAAAAAGACTAATCTTGGCAAGATGTGTGGAATCCCCCTTTCTCCTGCTGACTCATTTAAGCCACGTGTGTTTAATTTACAATCTGACAGAGGGTTTCCCACCTAACATTAAAACCAAACTCACTACACTACAAGTTGTACTGAATGTTACAGCTCAGTGTAGGGCATATGGAGTTTACAAGCCCATTTTCATGGCAGTTTTTGTTTTTAAAGAAGATATTTGTGGTTGAATGAGATGTTCAGTGTAACCTAATGAAGTAGGAGAGTTGAGGATGGATGCAAACCATAATAGCAGTAGACATGCAATAGTGTAAATGCCTCAAATTCTCTGAACTGTTACAATACACTATTGAGTAAAGTTTCAATCCCTGCCCATGTTCACCTTGCGTTTGACAACAGTGCGAGAGGAGAGGTGGGAGAGGTGTCGGTGTCTTCCGCGCCATATCCTTCTGCTGAATAGGCAACTGTGTGTGTGTGTGGGGTAAATCCATAGATCAACTCTCCCTTTAGGTTTGCTTGGTGGTGTAAGAGGAAGTGGTTTTAGTAGTGATATAATCTACAAGCACAAAGAGCTTCCTTTTCTCCACTTGAATTTTAATGGCACTCAGGTTGCAGACAGATTGTAGCGCACGAAACATTCAGACCTTGCATCTTCATTCTTCATTTTGTGGAATGAAAGAGGTATTGATGTTATAATATGAACATCCCACTTCCTCTTTACTCTTTTTTTTCATTTTACCATTTAAAATGATTTGTCTTTAGTGATTAATTGATCTCAAATTCTCATTGCCCACCCTGCACCCATGGCTCTCTTTTTCACATTTCTCTTCATCTCTCTCTAGATGGGCAGCAAATCTGGGAGATGGAGGCTACAGTAGACAAAGATAAGAGCCAGCCTGTAAGTACGGGACATCAAACTGTCCCTGTCATCCCTGTAGCCTGTAAACTGTCATGGCTTAATAGTTCAGTTTGGGGAAAAAGCAAGCAAAATTTTAGGCAAATACAGTACATAATTGAACACTGACTCGATGTCCCTGTAGAGTATGCTGTTCGTTGAGGTCCCATCCTACCGAGACCCGTCCATCTGCCATTCTGTCAAAGTCAACTTCTACGTCATCAACGGCAAGAGGAAGCGCAGCCAGCCTCAACACTTAACCTACACACCGCTGGCAGGTAAGGGCTAATGCAAACGATGCTTGTCTCTGTGGTATGCTTATCTCAAATCATAAAGATAGAGGTTTTTAATAATATAGAATACTGTAGCTGTTTTTCTCTCAGACTGATTTACAGCCATGCCTCCCATCTTTTCATCTTCCTCACAGTTCCGTCCATCAAGACAGAGCCTTTAGATGAGTATGAGGCGGGCCACATGGGCTTCGCCATGCCTCAGATCTTGGGCGTATCCCCTCAGTCGTACTATAACACCCGCACCATCCTCCACCCAGACAACGGCCTGGTCTCCGGCATGGCATCCTGCCAGCAGGGGCGCCCAGGCTCCAGCCTTCCAGGCCAGGACCACCGTTTCCAGCAGCAGAGCCCAGCTATCGTCTACTCCCGTGGGGGCAAGAGTTTGAGCGGCACCCCTGGCCTTTATCAGCAGACTGGAGGGATGATGCCTGATCCTCACCGGTCGGTCCTGGTCCATACCGGATCCCCGGTCCAGCCTGGAGGTCCTCCTGGGGCAGGCCAGCACCCTTCTATCATCCAGTTCTCCCCCACCAACCACCACCTGCTCCGAGGAGGAGACCCTCAATCTCTCCCTGCTCCACAGCCTGACAACCAACAAATCATCTACTGTGACGGCTACTCCCCACAGGCAGCTGCCGCCCACTCCCCTACGCCGCCCCAGGCCCAGGCAGCGGTGACCCACCCTCAGCACTACCCCACAGTGATCCAGCAACAGCCCTACGTGCAGAAGGGGCAACAGAAAGGCAGGGCTCCCCCAGGAACGGGGCAGATGGAGGCTTCAGGAGACGGACAGAGGAGGGTGACGGTCAAGGAGGAGAACCTGGACCAGGCCTACCTAGATGATGGTGAGTGTAAGTTAATGCTTTTATACTCCGTGTGAGTGGGATAGCTTGTGAGTGGTGTGTTGTGTATCTTTGCCAGCTAACTGTAAATTAAGTGAAATAATCAGAGGGTTTTTCGGTTGGTGGATTTATTTCAGGCACAGAAAAAATACTCAACACTTGTCATTGCAGAAAAAGTGATAAATATGTGCAATTATTTTTCTAAAGGAGATAGATGATAAGAACTGTCAAATAGAGGTGTGACTTTTCCTAAGAACAATTCAAGGATATTTACAGTATCTGAGCCATCTCCCATCCACGCATCCCCTGTCCATTCTATGTTTCTATACAGTGTCGCTCTGAACAAGGCCAGCAGAACAAGCTCACACTGTTAAAACAATCCTTGCCAGGAGGTGTAGTTATGTTCCACTCAAGGTGGAAATAACAGGGATTATGAGTCATATGTTTATACTTACGCTTGTCAACCCCATTACCCTCTGACAGAATTAATGTCAGGTCACATCCAGCAGCAGTCAGGAGGTTGAACCTCTTCCTTATTTTGTAAAGGTCCTCCAAACTACATGTTTTTACAACATGATGACCTGCTCTGATAGTCTTGTCCATATAGTCTCTGGTCCATGTCAGCCATGTAAGGTTTCAAGCCAGTTGAGGAGTTGAAGGTTGTTGCTGCTCCATTCACTAGCGGCCACCTTAATGCTGCTTCTGCTTGTCGTAGGGGTTTGTCTGGCACCGCCACACATCAGGAAATGAGCCTTTAGCTTTTTTTCTCTCTCACTAAAAAAAGAGAAAGAGAGAAAGGGAGGGAGGGAGAAAAAAGTGTCAGCTCTCCTGACCGCCTGGATATGTTGACACTGTTATGAAGTGAAAAACAACTTCCATGGCAACCATTGTCAAACAGTGGAACGGGCTGCCTGGGAGAGCTGGGGAAAGCCTCTTTGTTTGTTATACTTGGCCAGGGCTTCCCCTTGGCCTTACGCCCCTCAATTCTGTGGGGGAACCCACCAGAGGATTAGCTTTTTTCCAACCGCGGGATTTTGCCAATCTGGCACATGAAATTCTTATTTGCAGCTGCTCTCCTCCAGAAATCCAGCCTGATCCCTGTAAGATAGCAGGAGGGTGGAGGGTTGTCCACAGGAAAAGGGAAGGGGTTGTGTGTGTTTCAATGGAAAAAATGAAACGAAGAAAAGAGGCCAGCTATGGAATTTGTGTTTTTTGGATGGAACGTACAGGGTTTCCCTCCTCAGTAAACAGCAACAGGGTTTAGAGTTAGCGAATTAACAGGGAGTTAAAGGAACAGCCAAACTGGGTCCACTGTGTTTGATCCTCCCATCATGAAAAGGTGATGATTAGCCAGCTTCCCACCAAGGTGCCTCTGCATCTTTGTTCTGTTTTGGCCTTCTATTCTAGTAGCACATTACCCTCTCCCTGGAAATCTCATGAAAACACTAATTGCAGAATTTACAGCCACGTGGATTTAATTGTCTTCTTTTATCCGAAGCACTACAGGGTATTTTCACGATTATTAGAATGAAAGCAAGAAATAACAACGTTATAAGGATTGACATTTAGTAATACCCCATCCACAGAAGATAACAGCAACACAAAAAAGCCTTTTCCCATCGTATCAGTCATAACAGGTGTTAAGCCACCCACCCAGACAATCATTTGTATCGTCTAGTCATTGCTGCTTCAGTGAGAGAAAACAGGGAATGCCCCATATTAACAATAAAACAATTCACACGAAGGAGAAGAAGAAGATGATGAAGGCCCAGAAAATCCCACTGTGTTTGATTGCAAAGTGTTGAGGTGTGGTCGCGACCAAAACCGATCATTTATTTTACCATCAAAGCCATTTTCACTGAAACAAGACTGTCAACATTACTCATCCAGATATGTGTTTCACGCTGTACTCATTTTTGAGAAAAAAGAAGACGCCACATCCTGGTATCGTCTCAGTTTTGCGGTCAATAACGTCACATCTCTGAGGTGCCTTAACTGTGTCAGCTTTAGTAAAAAAATGCCAAATGAAAGGTATGTATTTCATTTTAAGTAAACCAAAACTTGGTTGACACTTCCTCCCACGCAAAGGGCTTGCACCTTCAGCCCCCATACATGTTCCCATGACCTCTATTTATGCTGCAGACAAGCCTTTGTCAAACACCGTCGGCTGCTAATAGCCCCTGAGAATACAACCTGTTTATCCGTCCTCTGGCATCACCACCACCATCTCATTCATTCTGACCTGGGAGGTTAAGACTCAACATTCATTCTTGATAATTAATTGGCTCCAGGTTCCTATTTGTTTGTTCCTATTTGGGACAGCGGCGGTGAAGAAAGTTTGGCATAGCCCAGAAAAGTTGTGGGCCACATAGTTTGTGAACAACAGGCTAAGAGCCACTGGCATAGCCTACAAAGGCTGAGAGTGACAGATTTAGTGGGTGTGGAATACAGCCCAGAGGCAGTGGAGCAGGTGAAATTGTTCCAGCGGGTAGAGATCAGGGCAAGAGAGATAAAGCACACAGAAACAGCCTGGTGGACACGCATTAGTTTCAGCTCACTTCCATCCCATGTGAGAGGCTCAACCAAATATAAAACTTGTAGAAATGCAGACGTTATTACAGCCATACTACTGAGTACATGACATATGCTTCAGGAAACTGATATTGTTTTTCTGGAGATTTGTGTACATTCAACTTGTCCAGCATTCAGGCACAGAAGCTGAGGTTAGACTGGCGGTTAGCTGTCAGACCACTTTCTCTTTTCTCTCTCTGGGTTTCAGCTTCGTGTTGTCATTACAATCCACTCACATGCAACCTGTGGATTTACTGAATACCCACACGCACACACACACACACACACGCACACAGACACCCTGTGCACATGGATATATTTGCATATCCACACACACACACACACACACACAAATGCGTGCGCTATACCCATTCCAGCTCACAGTGGGCAGTGTGCAGCGACTGAGTCAGCTACTGTACAGGGTGTCTCTCTCTCCTCCCACCGTCGGTTGGTAAACAATCCAGCTCATTGGTGCAGAACCCAGGAGCCAGACACTCACCTATTGTGCAGACTAGTCTGAGTGTTCCCTGGGCCAGCCTCAAATGGCCAGTCCGTGCCAACCCTTCATTAGGTTCAGTAAAGCCCTACTGTATGTTGCCCCGCTGTGGCGCTCCTGCTGCTTCTCTAAGCTTGTTTTATGCTCAGGAAAAATCCTGTGGCACCGCTGGGGAGATGAAAGTTTCTTTAAGGCATTAGGTGTCCGAGGGAATTCCACTAGAGACTAAAATAAACAGGGACGTTGAAGCTGTGACGACAGCAGAGCGCACCAGTTTGGCCGCTCCTGCAGTTTTGCAGCACTCAGATGCAGCTCTGGCTATAAAATGCACTTCGTGTTGAGCTGCTTTAATGGGTTTATTTCTCTTTCACATCTGCAAATGATCAGGTAGAAAGGCATGGTGGGAGGGAGGGAGAGAGAGAGAGAGAAAGTGCCTCTCTCTCTTTCTCTTATCCTCCTTTTGTGAATATTACACCGTAATTTTCATGAGAAATGAGAGCATTTTCTGTCACAGTCCAAATGAATTTCCTTTCTTCGTATGTACAGTGCTTTGCTGCAGGTCTCAAAGAATAGTAGCGTATGCCTTCACCTTCAGCTGCATTAGTTTAGATACATTGTTTTTGAATTGGCGTTGGTGTGAGGTGTGATTTGGCCTCCACATTCTGAGATCTGCTTGGAAATGCTGCTGTGTGTGGGTGGAAGGTTGTCTGATTTCACTTGGTAGTTCTTGCAGGTTGTTTCAGTGACAAAGGGGGACAACCTTACTCTATTTATTCTCATATATCCAGTTTAGTCCCATTGAGATTAAGGGCATCTTTTAAAGGTGCTGCTGCTGTTTTTATACCGGACAGCAGCAGCACAGACAGTTACAGAAAGAAACATTAAAAAACATTTCATCATACATACACACATGAGAGAGAGAGATGGAAAGAGAGAGCGGCACAATTGAACAAACACAAACACGTCAACTTAATCTGCAACTCACTTCAAATTAGTAAGTAAATAATTTGCTTACAAACTACTTTAAGCACCACCTGTTGTATTAACGGATATTTGAGAAACAGTGCTAACGATAATCCATTTACCATGTAGCTTCTACTTAAAGCGCCCGATGCCCAAATCCCACTACAGCCCATTAGCATCAATATAAAATCATAGACCCGATCTGTTCTGCAGTGGCATAGTTATAAAGCAAAAAGTCTTTTTGGCCCACTTTGAAGTACTTATATTACTCATCGGCCCTAATGAGTTCCCCGAGGCACAGCGGAGGCGGTGGCACCAGCCTGTAATGTCAGAGTGCCAGTGTACACAGACACACAGGAGGCCTCTGGGCCTCTGGTGGCCTGATAAAGGCCAGAGCAGAGCACAGAGGACGTGGCATATCCGGAGAGACGACATGTCACACATACTGCACATTCCTCCCTGCTAGGTGCAGTATTCCCTATTGTCAGTGGGACCGGTAGAGGTGAGCAGACATAGCGTAGACACAGCAGCAGGTAGGTGAGGTCGCTCCCTTTGTACTTCCCCTTCGGGGTCCAATTATTGCTCACGAAGGCTGGCTCAGCCTCGGTGCGTTATTGAGAGATGGGGAGCCCTGCTCATTTGTTAGCAGCTAAACACTGAGGCATATAGGCAGGTGAATACAGGTATATAGAATCCCTCTGCAAGGACTTTTCTTCAGGTCGAGTCTAGGATGGGCAGTTTCCAGACCTTATGGTGCTGTGTAAAGGTTATTTATTTATTTAACAAAACATGACAGGAGTATGTGCCCCACACATCATGCTTCTATTTTTAGAACCATGAAACTGTGAAAGTTTCCATTTAAACCAATTTCCCCAGACACTCACCATACACACACATACAGCTCTATTGGCAGAACAACACTAACCAATTGCTTATAGGCTTTAGTATAGCTCTACCTCTAGTGGTGACTCAACACCAATGCAGGCACAAGAAATAATCTGCCCACAAATCATGACCATGCTTAATTTCTCTCTGTGTGTGATCCCACCGTATTTCAGAAATAAAAATGTTAAACATTTTTACTTTTTAATGTTGTTAATC
>OOFE01005700.1:2105-28000 GCA_900323365.1 Monocentris japonica
CTCCACGCAGTGACACTCCCAGCGAGGATGCTGCATCATTCCCATTCTCCAGCAGCCCAGACTCACCATGTGGAAGGGGTGCGGCAGCAGGGAGGGGGTCCCTGGGCTCTCCACGCCTGCCCCATGATGGGGAGGATAAGGAAGAGGGAGCTGGTGCTGTGCGGTTGCCTCGGGGGGCATCAGGGGGCATCGGGAGTCAGCACCTCACACCTTCAGCCATTCTATATAGAGCAGCTATCACACGCAAACAGGTACAGTGCCAAATAACTGTTTGTATTCCACAATATTCTCCTCTAAATAATTAACTAATTTTCACTTGTACTTTATTCCTGTCTCTGATTACAGAGGCGTGGAGTGTCATCAGAAGAGGAGGAGGGTGAAGTTGACAGTGAGGTTGAGTTGCCACGGAGACGGTGAGTAAGTTGCTGCCCTTCAGCATTGGAATACATTCCCTCAAGTGATCTCTCCTTGTTGCTATTCGTTATTATAAGATGAGAACTAGTAACTATAAGAGTTGTTTATTTGCCCAATTGTTTTACATTCTTATTTTAGTGATTGTAAAAGTTGGTTTTCTTTGTGGTTTTTTTTCTATCCAATACCTCCAGACGTCCGACCAGCATCACCAAGTGCCAATCGGTGTCCACCTTCAGCTCAGAGAACCTGTCGGTGTCGGACGGCGAGGAGGGCCACACCACCGACCACTCTCACAGCGGCACGCCTGATGTGGTCAGCACTAACACAGATGACAGGTTGGATGACCGCAGCGATGACCTCCTGTCTCAGGGGTCAGAGATCCCAGCCGACAACACTGACCCAGCGCAGGCTTCCGATGGCCTGTCCGAGAAAGAAGGAGCCCTGGGCCAGGCTAAAGCTCAGTTGGATGCCGGGCAGAATCCTAATGAGGTAAACTGGTTTCACTCTGGCAGTACTCCAACAAGACATTTCACTGATTTATATCTAAAACCACTCCAAAAAAGCTTTATCTCTGCCGTAGATCAGGTATGACATTTTTTCTCTTTCCACTCTCCCTCCACCACTCAGAGTCGGGCCCTGTGTGATGATTCTGACTGCGACAGTGCTGAACTGGATCAGTCAGGTAGCGGAGAGCCCAGTCGTCCCCCCAGTGCTGGTGCCTGGGTTCCGCTGTCTCAACCAGTAGCCCAGCAGGGGTCTCCACAAGCGCCCCATACAGGCCCTCCATAGATCACTGGACACTAGTGAAGACCTACAGCTACCTTACAGTGAACAACCATCACAAGCGTACACCAATCTGTCAGTGCAGTACATTACTGTTGTCATAAGGGGTCACAACTACTACACTACTACAGGCTATGACAAGTTGACTTATGATGTCTTCTAAGTTTGTTGGTTAGCAAACCTACATCAGATAGCATAGGGACATTTGTCATAACCTGGCATCAGATCTTTTGGCAGCTTGTGACATCAGATAAAGTTCAATAGGGTTTTTGATAGAGAGTTTAGGCAAATAGTTACCCAAGTACTTTTAGCCACTGCTCCAGTTCAGCAAAAAACCCTCCCACGGACACGCACGCACAAGATAAGTCTTTGTCCTTTAAACACCCTAACCCTCACTCTGGGAGAATCCTGATATTCCATACACTAATGCATCAAATACTAATGAATAATAATGTAAATATCCATTACATACCACATGAGAAATATCTAAATTTATTTTATGTGTAACATAAAATGGAAAACTAAACGGTATGCAGCCCTATGAACAAATGCATGACTACAAATGTTTATAATTTATGGTTTGGATGTGTCCGTTTTATATTTTGTGAGAAAGTTTACACTTTTTTAATCCTGAAAGTAAAACTTCAGTTTTTTTTTGTTAATAAATGTTGTTGGCACTCAAAAAAATGATGTCAAAATGGAATCAAAATCTCACTTCAAGTCAATCATGATGCTTAATTAGGGTTCTCGGTAGGTACAATTTATGTTATTCTTTCTTTATCCTCCTGCCACTAAGTTTCGAAATACACATTGCTTATAAGACACGCTTTGGGTTTTTATGAAGCTTCTCTAATTTGTTATGGACTGGGAGCCCTTTCAGTCAATCCAAAACGTGTCCGAAATTGTTCTTTTGTTTATTTATTAGTAATGCAAGGGTAAGTATTATCCAAGGTGCTGCATGATTGTGCAAAGCAATGAGTTTTAGCCCCTCTGACTTGCACTTGCATTGCAAACTAATGTAAAAAAAAAAAAAAAAAAAAAAAAAAAAAAAAATATCTCAACAACAAAAACGCTGGGGCAGGTGCTTTAGTGACGGACTGAAAGGACTCCTTGGTCATGCTGTAGGTAGGCTTCTTAAAAACCTGAACTATCCCTTTACGATTACAGCAGAAGTGGCTTGATCAAAAAAAAAAAAAAAAGAGCACTTCTCTATGGTGGTCCTAGTAGAGCAGTAAGTATCCTTTGGATTTGAATAGAGGTTTTGTTTTTATACAGCATTGCACATTGTACCTGTAACATAGGAATTATATCAAAATCTAAATATTATGAGCAACAATAAATAATGTATTGGTAAAAAAAAAAAAAAACATCTGTGTCATGTTTGTTTAAAAAGCAAGGAAATGTAATGTTGTAGCTAGTTTGTGATGTAGCAACTACAAATACACAATTTTCAGTGATTTCCAGCATGTCCAAACCATTCCAGCATCATTTCCTAATGTAAATCTTAGCCCCGTTCACACTTACAGTAGATGCCATAAAGGAATTGCCACCCACAAGACTATTTAGGATTCAAGATTATGAATAAATCTGAGCTTCATAGTGGGTAAACAAAGGTGTCTTGTCAGCTGCCTTTACGAATAGGTAAAAATTATAACACGTGGATGATCGGGGATAGTTTCAGCATTTCACATCTTTTTTTATTTCTGTATTATAATTTCTTCAACAATTCAATTGCACCCAGATCTACAATAGTTTGAAAACGTGCACAAAAACGTGAGTTTCTTCATCCTGCAAAGAATAATAAAAAATAAAATCTGACCCAGGCAAAAAGGATAGCAGGAAACTAGTGTTAATTCTATAATTCTCCTTCTAGTTAATCTTAATTTAATACCTCAGCATAATATACTTATAAAGACCAATATGTCTTTTAGTTTGCCCCTTTCAGCATCCCCCAGCCCTGCAGTTAAAAAAAATATTTTCTCTATTTAAAACAAACATTTCAATGTTATCATCATTACTATCATCTTAGTAATTTCAGAGAAAAGAAAATATTTTTCCCCTCAGTCAGGCCCTCACCAGGTGACCAAGGCCCACCCACCCCATCAGAATCCAATACACAACAATGATCAAAAGTCCTGATTGAAAAATAAAATGGATGGAAACACAGGAATGACACAAAAGAATTATACAGCAAATTAGAGGCGAGACATAATGCAGCTTAAAATACTCCTTTAGACTCCCACTTTAAAAGTTAGATATTACCTTCTTGACTAAAACTGTTTTCCCCTTACATCTTCAAGTGTAGATCATTTACACCCATGTAAACCCATTAACCCACAATGCCTCATTCAGGAAGTACAGCTTTAGATCGAAGATGGCAAATAGCAATGAATTTTAACACAAGGAGCAGTATATTAAATAAAAATAAATAGATATTTAAAAAGGAAGGGAGAGAACAGTCCATCTATAATGTTATTGGGTCTTTTTTTCTTCATTTTTACATTTTCTAAGAAAAATCTGACATAAAAAACACTATTTATGCCTTTTCAGATTTTTCCAAAACGTTTCCGCTATATCAATAATGTACGGATATACAGCAAGATAAGAGGGAAAAAAATGTAACAGAAGAAAATATCTTTAAAAACTATATGCAAAGGGAATTTAAAAACATAATAAATAAATAAAATACCAATATACTGATGATGTAATTACAGCTGAGTAGGTGTCTAACCAAAGGAGAGGAAAAAACGGTGAGTTCAGAGTACTTTGTTTTTGCATTAAATTCAGTAAGGGACCTCTTGGTAAAAAGTTGGGGGAGGGGTTACGGTAGGTGCTGATGAAGATCCTCCTTGTCAGTTGGCTGCCAATCCAGTAGCTTCAGAAGAGAGCCTAAGAAATCCAACAAAAAAGGAAAAATACATTGAGCACAGTGAGCTCCTTCAATGTTTGGACAATGATACATTGCTTTATGTAAAAAGAGGCTTAGGCAGTGCTTAAGTGTGGCCAATAACATCCACCCCCCTTCCAATTTTAGGCCTAGATTAACACGGTCCTAGTTGAGGCATTCTTTAACTTTTTAATCCATTTTATTCATATTTCCATTTTCATTTGTTATTGTTATACTTAATACATTAGATTGAATTTGATGTCATTCTGCCATGACAAACCAGACATGTACAAAATCTTTTTTCCTCTTTTGACTTGGTAAACAATAAATAAATTCCTTAACTGAATAACTAGAACATACACAAAAATAACTACAAAAAAACCCTCAGGTGCGGGGTACATGTACATGGAGCATTGTAGTGTTTCAGTTTTCTCCTGACTGTGTAGGGGTAGCTTGCTACAACCTACACAGGAGAGTCTACCAGCTAGAAAGATCACTGCTCATAATGTACACACACAACATCACCATGGCTTTTTGCAGTCATTCACCAATCGTTTCTTGAAAAGGCTGAAACAAGTTATAAATTGCACGCTTCTTTGATTCCAACTTCTATACGCTTTTCACTTTGGCTCGCTCCAACCGGCTTCCTCTCCTGTCACTACTGATAGAATGACATGCGCCTTCTGTGGTTGAAAGACTTCATCACACCACAATCCACTCACAGCCCTCTTAAATAGTTTTTAAATGCAATGTCCTAAATTTTCCATAGGCAGCATAAAATAACATTTAGAGGCAAGATGCCCAAGATTTTACAATGGAGGAAAAACTCTAGATCCTGTCTGTGATGTCTGAATGCTTTCAGAGCTCACTTTAAGTTTCACCTTCTGGGCAGCGATGGATGTGTTGTACTAGCATACAATCCCTTACCGGGCATTGATCAGGTACTCAGCGAGGCTGATACTGGCTGTGGAGCCAGTGATGGTGACCTGTCTGTCAGTGGAACCCTCCACAGGGTTGGCAATCTTGATCTGAGCCCCTGACATCTGACGGATCTCATTGATCTTTGCGCCCTGACGACCAATGATGCAGCCAATAAGCTGAAGGGGGGAAAAAAAAAATATGAAAACACATCAGCACATTCATTCCCTCAAGAAGAAAGATATAGGCAGCAGAAAAATACAATACAAAAATACATAAAAAATCTGCTAAGAGAACATTAAGCAGCTGGTGAATAGCGGCAAAAAAGTATCTAAAGCAAAAGGAAATTGATGACTTACATCGTTTGGAATGGTGAGCTCATGGGAGCCAGTTTGTGCAGAGGCATCCATCCCAGCTGCAGAAACAGAGAGAAACTCCATGAGACTGCAGTCTACAGAAACCATTACAAATCTACAGCAATCAAATTCCTGCTTTCAGTGTGTCCACCTACCCTGGAAGCCCTGGTTGCTAGGTGCAATAGGAAAGGGGCTCTGCTGCATGGCCAGCTGGTGAAGTTTGGTGAGCTGTTGAAACAACGGAAGAAAGGACAAAGGAAGCAAAAGAAACACAAACACAGAGGCAAATCATGAGTGGGAGAAATTCTAAAAGAGAGAATGTTCAGCATGGGTGCATGACCCAGCTCACTGTAGTAGATCAGTTCAGACATCTGAATACCTATAGCAAACTATACTAAAACGACTTAGGCCTCAGGTCTGCAATATTATAGCAATGCAGAGCCTGAAATGATAAACTGACCATGAGACTGATTTTGAGGACATGTATTTCTGTCTAATTATTTAATATTTATGATCATAGCAGTGTCATGAATCCCAGATCTCAAAATGCATCCTAACTGCCCAGATTGTCATGCTAGATACCACCATGATCATCATTTATCTCTTTTCAAATTCATTCTCTGCAGAGATGCAATAGGGAACAGAGTCTTCTGTTTCAGTAGCAAATGCTTACGAATACAGACTGAACAGTCCTACGGGATAAAAATAACACATTTCAATGCTTAAATTTTGTGATTTACCCCTTTTATAAAAGTGTTACAGTGATAATGAGAGGAAAATATGAAATGGAAGATGAGACCAGTGCATTAGTCTAAAAGCTAAAGAAAAAAATCCATGTTAGTATTTTAAACATGTAATCCTTGATTATTGAATGGATGTCAATGTAGGGTGATGGTCAGAAAAATAGGAGTCACAGGGATGGAAGTCAGAAGGTGTCATGGCTACCCAGGACCGAAGTTGCAAATATATGGGATCACTTACAGAGGGACCTTCACTTACATCAGGCTGTGGAATGGCGTGCTGCCCTTGGACAGCGTACGCCTGCAAGGAAAGAACAGCAGTTAGGAAGGTGTGAAAGAGTCACTCACAGTGCACGCCAATATCCATCAGACCTCTGTCCTTGGTCTGCTACAAGAACAAAGCATGCTATAGGCATGGAGGCATGCTACAGAGAGCACACAAGCCACTGCATGCACAACTGCTTCAGTAACAAGGTGAGATTTTCTCTTAATACTCTTGGGGCCCTGTAGTAACAGTGTCAAGCTCTAGAAAAACAAATAAATTCACTGATAGTTTACCTGACCACCTGCAAAGATGACAGGAGAGCCTGAGGGTTTGGGTCTGTAAGGGATGGTTACTCCCTTCGGTGGGGACTGAGAAAAGAGAAATATCCACCATTGGCTATAGAAAAATGACTCAAAAAATATTCACAAGATAAAATAAACAATTGAGAATCTCAACAACTATCACATCAAATTCCCAGGCAATATTCAAGAGTCAAAGCAGCACTAGACTAAATAGCGTCTCTACCTCGAGCATGACGACACAGATCTGCTTGACACACTCGATGATGGACTGTGGGGTCCCTGCAATGGTGATGGCACGCTCTGTTGAGTTGGGCAGCATGTCCCCTGCTACTTGTACCTGAGCTCCTGTCGACTGAGGGGACAGAAACACATGCAATAGGAGTTATGACACATTAAAGTTATGACACTGGTTCAAAGACTTTATAAAAAATAACAATGGCGACAAACCTCTCTAATTTCCTTGATCTTGCAGCCACCCTTGCCGATGAGTGAGCCACACTGGCTAGCAGGCACAACAATGCGCAGGGTGACTGGTGGTTTGCTGGTGGCTGTACTGTTAGTCATTGAGCTGCTGATGTCCTGAAAAGAAAGTGAGAAGACAAGACTTAGAAAAGGGAAAGCTGTTTTGCTCCTTCTCACTCATTTAAGATGTACTGAGCAACTCCAACCTCCTCCAGTTTCTCGATGATCATGGAGAACGCTTTAAAGATGGCGGTGGTGGGTCCTGCAAGGGTTATGATCCTTTCTGGACAGTTCCCCTCTGAGATGTTGATTCGGGCACCACTCTGCACAGACGGAGGAATAACAGACTTGTCAGACAGCTGGAAATATTAGGTCAATCCCATCCTTACCATGTGATGCATGAGTCAATGTCACAGCATTGGCCTACATAATTAGACAGGGTTACCCCCTTGGAACAAAGTTCAAAAACAAATCTTACCTCTTCTCTCATCTTCTTAACTGACTCTCCTTTCTGAAGAAAAAGCACAGACACACAATATTTACAAAACAAACCAAGGGAGAAGTTGTAGGATCATTCTGAAAGTAAAAAAAAAAGGCTTACTTTTCCAATGATGCTTCCAACCTCCTACAAATAAGATAACAAAAATGTTTGACAAAGCAGTAGCTCCATCCTTAACTGTGACAAGCTGAGTAAGCCTCAAATGTTTTAATTCTATACTGATTACAGGGCAGATTACCCAGATCACATTAAGCACTGAATGAGACGTTTGAGCAGGGCCTCTGGTATTACTCCAACAGTTATCAAACATATCATGCACCCACGCACACTCACCTTCCCATGCATGAGTAGCCTAATGGTTAAGGTGACATTAAGTCCTCCTTCAACCACACCAGAGTCCATAGCTGCGGCAGAATCCAAACACTAAACTGGCCAAGAAGTAGAATCTTTGGTCACAGGTTTAAGGTCTGCAAGAGAGTTCGTATGTAGGCAGTGTGAGTATGAGTGACAAATAGTTACAGGGAATTGTGTGGCTAGCTCGAAAAAAACTTGCTTACAGCAAAAGTGACAGCAGCGCAGATCTGTGACATGATGGCTAACGACACGAGTAACGTTAAAGGCTCTACAGTCAGTCACCATCTTGTAACAGCCTAGCCTAGGTATCTGGTGTGCTAACTAGCAACTATTTCCATTGTTACAGCTAGTAGAATCACCACTGCGGTTTCATACCATTAGTCATTTTGAAAGAATGAGCCATTCCATCTCGATAATTCACGGTAGACTTTAACTTGGGTCTGAATGACCACTGCTTCACATTAGCACAATGATCCACTGTCTCGCTGTGACCGAGTCTATTTCATGGTATTTAACAGCCTTGGAAACAGCGCTTGTCGTATTATTATCATCATCAATGCCATAACGTACTCTATCGTAACTACCAATATACGAACGGTTATGTTCACTGACCATCGCTTGTAGCAGCAAGCTCACAGGATAACATTGCAAATCCCATTTCTGAGCGCTTGCTAAATAACGGTTAACGCCAACGTTACTAGCTATGGGAGCATCAGTGAACTCTAGCTCGGTTTGCTGCCTAAGTTACATATTTTCTTTAGAAATCTTTAATTTTCTACCTACATGTGTATGGATATTCTATTTAACAATCTACTTTGCAAAATCCACTTGATTATTGCTGGCTAGCTAACACGTGATGGGACCTAACAGTTCCATACACAGCTTGCTAACGTTAGCATCATCTGATCCAGAAAATAGCCTGATCCTTCGAGAACCGCGGCCTACGGCGCTCACTAAGGCGCACCGTTAGCCCTATCCTTCACTCTAAAGGAAAAAAGCCCTATTTCGGGCAGTCTTACCCGAACCGTCCCTTGAAGTGTGTTCGGGGGAGGGTAGGGTGACAAGGGTAGAAGGGGAGAGGTTCGGGAGGGAGTTTTAAAAGGATTCGGGGAAGAGGGAAGAGACACGGCTGCTCGGTCGGGCTCCACTCTTCTGTAGTGATGCTCGACTCACGAACGAATCGTTCAAAAGAACCGACCCATTTAAGTGAATGAGTTGAATCGACTCGAACACGCAATTGACTAGATTCAGCAGCGGTTACAGTAGCGCCAGAGAACATCACGTCATTTTAGGAACTACCCCAATCCTGCCTTGTTAATAACTCCATAGCTGGCTATTATCCATAAACTAGTCATAACCACTCATAAATTCTCAAACTTGTTCATTGGGAAACACTCACCATGTTCCAGCATGCTGGGTGACTTGTGTGTCTGAGCCGGGTGCTGCTGAATCAAATGAACCGCTGAGGTGGGTGCTGCTGAATCAAATGAACCAATGAGCCGAAGATCCGATTGAATCGTTCACTGGACCGCTGAGCCGAAGAACCGACTGAGCCGTTCAGTTACTGAGCCAGGTGCTGCTGAATTAAGTGAACCGATGAACGAGAGACTCCACTTCCGCGTACCCGGATCAAGGAGCCATATTGAATCGTGAACAAGGCCAACGTAATAATGTAGCGATCTGCACACATTGACCACACAGTTTTTGTAATGTTTAAAATGTTGTTTGATAAATTAACTGGTCTAAAAGTGATTGGGTAAACAATATACCCAAATTAACATTTACCATTGGTCAACAAAACTCTCAATTTGAAAAAGAAAGTCAAGAACACACTAAATAAAATTAAACAGATGGCAATACTGAGTACTGCATGTATAGTACAGTACTGAATGTATAATAGTACGCTGACATACTAATGGAAAATTTTTCCCAAAAAAATCAAAATCAAGTTTTGTAATTTGTAAATTAGCTTATGAAGACACAAATCATGGTTGTTTGCAGAGTAGAACTAACGTTATTCATCATTATTGACTTTATTTATTATTGCCCAGGGGTGTCAAACCATGTGCAACTTGCTGTAGTCAAATGGTTTGACACCCCGGGCTTAACCTATTCTATTTGAAACGGAAAAGAAAGTTCAACTAATCACTGTTATCAGCAAATAATTCTATAAATATTATTATTGTCATTAACCTGTGGATAATTTGGTGTTTTATACACTAATTGTCTTGTGTTTTACATGGTTGTACTTGGTTCTTTGCGCGAATATGGTTTGGCACGGAAGAGAGAATTCCCGATTCAAGATTCCGCAATTCTCAAGTAAATTTTAGGATACTAAATATCACAGCATACTATAACCATATAAACTATATGGTCACAATCATCGACACACTATATGTACATATAGGAAGATTATAGGAATATTATAGGTTTTTGTAGCCTGATTTGTGAGAAACACACGGACTAGATGAGTTGAGTAGATGTTATTTGCATGTTTAATCTCATTTGAAAGGTTAAATGGTTAAATTGATTTTGAAAATGGCAAATCTCGTCAAACCTGTTTTAGTTATGTTTGACTCAGGTCAACTCACTCACTCCTATTATTGTGTTACAAGCCAATTTGTTCAATGCAAATATTTTGTCTCTTACTCTTACATTTTGGACATTATACAGCAAGACAAAAACAACATTATTTCAAAGTAGACAGAGTATCTTTTCAAATAGCTATGACAAAGAATGAAAGAAGTCATTGTTCTCAATGTATTGACATTAAAAATAAGGGTAGCTAGTTTCCAATGATATGCAAGGATAAGCCTAATAATCATAAATAGGGCCTATGCAATTGAACAATTGAACACAATTTGTGTTGGAGCAAACACTCAAATTCAAAACATAAATTCTTGCATCTTTTTTAAATGTATGTAATGTCACTTATGAACATTTTACTGGCTCACTAGCCTGTGGCAAATGTTTTTCACACTGGGCCAGTGCAAAATTATCCTTACTTGCTAGATTTTGAATGGGGGTCAATGGGAAACAAATAGAGTTGTCGAGTAGTGTCTTATGAAGTTGGTACTGATCACACACTGCTGCAGTTAAGTATAAATCCAACAGATGGCACAATGACCCTTTGAATGATCTGTGTCATGATTCTGAGTTGGCCAGTTGCTATCTGTTTTAAATCTTACATAATTTCTAGTGGCGTTCAAAAACAAATCAGTCATAGTTGGATGTGTTACCATCAACTGACTTTGCCGTCAAGCTGAACTAAAAAACAAATTGTATGGAACGTTTGTGATGCACAAATTTTCAAATAGTACTGTGCCTCAAAGGTTAATTGCACAGTAGGAACAATAGTAGCAATTACATATTGACGTGGTCTAAATATCAAAATAGCATTCAACCTAGTTACAAGTATAAAATAAAATATAGAGTGATCCAGTTCTGGCCAAGATTATTGGCACCCTTGCATTTTATGCAGATACTGTACAGATGATTCTGAAATAATTGGAAATTGAAACAACTTTCGATCTTCACGTTAACCTGTTTTAACTGCACATGATCAAACATTAAGAATACAAATATAAACTCTTTTATGGTTTTCATGATTATTGGGAACCTTTTCTAATACTTGTAGTTGCACAGCCTTTCACAATGATGATGCTTCTAAACGTTTCTTGTAACCGTCAATAAGCTTCCTGCACCTTTCTGCTGGCAGTTTCTCCCACTCTTCAATTGCAACCCGCTCCAGTTCTTCAATGTTTGAAGGACTCCTTTGACCAACTGTACGTTTCAGGTCTTGCCATTGGTTCTCAATGGGATTGAGATCAGGACTCATTTCTGGCCACTCCAGAACAGTCCAACGTTTCTCTTGAACCAGGGTGCTTTTGGATGTGTGTTTTGGGTCATTGTCCTGCTGGAGGACCCATGACCTTCGATTTTCTGACAATGGGAGATTCTTAACAATTCCACAAGCAGCAAACTTCTTAACAACATTGCGAACTGTGGAAACAGGAATACTCAGGTCCCTAGAGATGGTCTTATAGCCTTGTGAATGCTTATGTTTGGTAATAATAGTTTTTTCTCAGACAGCTCTTTTCTCTTCACTATTTTCATAGATGGCCAGGGAAGCAGAACAGACTGTTTTATCATGTTAAAATGAAATGGATAATTCATTTATACCATGTGTGCACCTGCAACCTGTCCCAGGTGAGTTGAATTACACTACAAATAAGAATCTATTTCCTCCAACTTTTCAATTTTGAAACCATAAAAGATATTATTTAGATTTTTCAGAAGGTATTGTACATTATCTGCATGGCCAGAACTGCAAGTCCTCACTCTGAGGAATATGCTGGTGTATGAATCATCATTCTTCTCACATGTAAATTTCAAGAGCATCTGGTAACTTTGGGCACTGGGTTGAAGCTGCTAGTACAGGGCATGGAGGTTGGCCCTGTAAGCAGATGTAACGAGAATCATAAATGTGTCAACTAATTCCAGATGTTTTAGGCATAATGGATAATGCTTGGGCCAGCTAACTGAAATAGCACTTGATTACTGGCCAATGAAGGTAATTAAGCTGGAAAGAGACAAAAGAAAATGTTCTATAGAAATGCATGCATGCACACACACGCATGCACACAAAACAACTTATCATCCCTCATCCCTTTGCATCCTGATAGGATAATGGCTAGAACAAGAACAGTTCCTGCCTGCATGATGCAAGTAAATAATGAGTTTCTCTGGTGAGATGCCTTGTCAGAAATGGGTACCATTAAACTCATTTTCTCAGCCATTGTCTTCTGCTTTCTTCTCCCTTTAGAAAGGGGTAGCTGTGTAGAATGGAATGAGAAACAAATTATGTTAAGCTCCAGAGGCACCTAACACAGAATAACTGGGGAAGACTCCAACTTGGGGCATAGAGACCTCTGTGCACTGCAAGTTTGAGTGTTCCTGTGAATTTTCTGATGATGAAAAGACTCAGGGGGCGACAGTCGGTCAGGAATGCAGCTTTCTTCCTACTGCTGAGTACTGCCAGAGACAACAGCAAGAGATCAGGGCTGCTCACCATGGCTAACGGGTGTTAGTCTGATCTGCAATTGTTCAGTTGTCTTTAATGTATGATATAATAATCTGGTGGTACTTGAAGCACTCTTAATATCAATCAATATCAGTCTCATGTGCTGTACCTACAGGCTCTAAACCCTGACATTTGAAAACCTGACATATTCTGAGGACATTTTCATTGGATATTGCTGAGAAAGGTGCAATAACTTAAAAGTGGAATTGCTGATACAAATAGTGTCAAGCTGGTTGAAAAGAAGTGCTCAGTAATTCACCCCTTGACCTGAAAATAATTAACTTCAGCTTTATTATTTAGGTTGTTCATTCAGTGAGTGATTGATGACTTTCCCTTTCAGGATGGATTGCTTTGTTTTCTGTGAGGCTGTTGTTTTGTTGTTTTGTCAAATGATTGATGGGATAATTGAGAATCTTAATTGTCCACAAGAGTTTATTTTGAATGAGAAGAATATAATCAAATAACTGGATTGTACAGTGAAAGCCTTCTCAGAATCATAGCTATGATGGTATTATAATAGAGTATTGTACAAGACAGGGATACAGAAGAGATAGATAAAATGGAACAATATAGCCCTATAACCATGTGTTCATGGTCTGGTTGATAGAGCTCTCTGCCTGATCGCACTCAGCACATGTTCATTAATCTGGTGCACATCAAAGCATCCACAATACAATTAGTCAATGGCCACATCGTCTGTAACACATTCAATGCCTCTGACATGAGGTCTTAGTTAATCTTTTATAAATCCAATGTAAAGCAACAGAACTGTTGACATATACTGCATTGTTTACACACTGTTGTTTACATGCACGACTCACGAATCCCTTCTGGCTCAATTTCATGTATTCAAAATCACTTTCGCTTTCGATAGATAGCCTCCACTCTGGTAGAAATTGAGCTCTGCTATTCTGAAAGCATTTTGTCCCAGCACTTCCTGTTTTTCTAAACATGAATTCAGGCAGTAGATGTTGGAGCTTGCTTCACAAAGCCATCTGCGGTGCTGCCTGAATGGTGCCAGGATTACAAGACTGGTGCTGTTTTTAAAATAGAACCATAGCTGACCAGATTTGACCCAACCAAAGACAGGCAAGCTCTAGGTGCAGGTACATCACTTACTGTAAGCGTACAGACATACACACTGCACTGAGGACAGAAGGAACAGTATAGTTTATAAGTTCTTACTGAATGAACACTGTAGATTGGAAATTAAAAATAAAGCTATTGAAAGAATGAGAACAACAGCTAACAAAGCTAACAGCATAACAAAGGATGTTTAATTAGGTTAAAAATGCCTGTCTCTTTGATCCAAAGAGCATTCACTGAAAGCCAAATTATACAGGAGAGAACAGTGCAGGCTCTTCAGCTTTTCCAAATGATACATGGTCTCCATTCTCTTTTATGTGTGTCTCCTCCTGTCAACCAATTGCTTACATAATCATCTGCTTACTTTAATCTTTATGCCTTTCTCAATGCAATTCTTGGTCTTTTACATGCTCCCCCTCTCCTCTGCCATACCCTCACCCCTGCAACCTCCCCCCGGTCCCCTTTTTTCTCCTTCAATGCTTTTATCTGACATGCCCACTGGCACTCTCACTCTCTTTCCTGTCCCTCTTTCCTCCACCAGTGAGTGGTCATTGATTACTGTACATGGATTGTATGATGAAATGCCACTCGCCCACCTAACATCCTCTTGTCAGCTGCCCCTGGCATCCCACTGCCTCAATCCATTGCAAAGTATCTTTGCCAGTCTGTTTAATGTTCAGAATGCTATATTATCTTGCTGTAATCCTGCTGTAATTGCTTTTGTGCTATGAGTGAATATGGAGTATTATGCTAGTGAATCTTGCCAAGTTAAACTACAGTAACAGTATATCTTTGCTGCACATGTGATTCCATTGCAATTTCATGTTGTGAAAAACACTGTTGTTTAAAATGCTAAAAAAAATTAGGCTAAATCCAATTTACTCTCTTCTGCTGCAGATTTGCTGTGCATATTAAAGTAAATGAGCTTGATTGCTGTGTGAAACCTGATGACACACTCAAAGCCAGAAAGAGAGGTATCCACTTAATCAACTAATTAGTGAGTGACCTTTGTTTTAAACATAAAAGGTATTCAGAAACGAAGGAGCAAAAAGGCACTGAGGACAAATCTGCAGCATGCATCTCCAATAGCATCTTTAGGTTTGATACCATGATCACATTGATACACACTTTATGCAGACAATTGTCTTTCCATTTATGATGGGTGTGTGTGTGTGTGTGTTTGTGTGAATACAGTGACAGACAAAAGGTTGGAATTAATGTTTGACAGAGCCTTAGGCAAGCTGTACAAATCTGTTTAACTGGCCAAAATGGAGATGCAGAGATGCACAGAGTGGGACTGAATTCACTCTGCAGGGGTGAGAAGAGAATGAAACGACTGGTTATATGGTGACTGCAACGTCACTACTTACCACGGCCATAGTTAGATGGCCCTGGAGGTTCACAGCGAGAGGTGACACGTGCCTGCATAAACTGTCCACTCAGGAACCAGATAGGATGCAGAGGGGCTGTGACTCCCTACTCTTATTTTAAGAAGATCTTCCACAAATAGGTTGCTCCCACAGAGACAAATAATTGGCGTGACATCTTGGGGGCACAAGCATGAGGAGCAGTTTAGATTTTAATGCCAACCCTCCACAGGAAGAACCCAGTTATGCAAGCCAACGGGCACATTCTCCGGACTCTGTGTGTTTATGGAAACACATCCTTCAGAACAGAGCTTAGAAAGGGCATGGGGTGTAATGACATTTCACATACAGAATATAGTGACTAATACTAATTCTGAAGGCGGATTATGGCAAACCTTAATGATTTTGAAGTGGAATGTTGCTTTGCAAAAAAACTTTTGCGACGTCTATATACAAGTTAAAAGGGCACTGGTCATTCAGAGGAAGATCAGATCATATACTCAGGACAACATTGGTTCATATCCACCTTACAGCATTTGTTGCATATCATGACCACTGTCTTCCCTGTTACTCTCCCTCTGTGTTATCTAATAAAGCAGAAGAAATATCATGAAGAGAATTTAAAATGACCAGCTTAAGCAGTTGTAAGCATCAAAAATACAGAGAGTGAAAGCAACACACACACACACACTCATCTGGGAGGAATGCTTTGTGAGTAATCGGAGAGATAGTTTATTAGGTCTGGAATGGGTTTTCAATATGACAGGTGTTACATAAAACAGATTGTCAATGGCAGAATGGACTAATTTGATTTAGCGCACATCAGAGCTTGGCAGTCGATGATGGAACAGCTTTCCCCCAACACATTCACCATATCATGCACTACTCAATGAATTAAGTACACATAGGGATGTCAGGGAGAAAGCAGAGAATGTCCTTCTGTCTGCCCAAGATGTGTCACGATCTTGTATGTATGTCTTGTATCGTTGACTTGGGATTCCTGTATGTGGACTAAACAGACTGCACAATGCAGGCTATAATAAGCATGATAAAGTATACCAACAATGATAGATAAATTGTGAGAGTAATTAAAAGTTGTTTCTATCAAGACCTTGTAATGCAGTAAAGGAAAGAGGTTGCAACAGTTCCTTATCCTGTATGCAAAACCAAGGCATAATAGTTTTATTTTGAAAATTTAACCAAAACACAGTAATTAGTTTACTTTGCATTCACCTGAGTGTGCTGAGCCATGGATCCATCTTGACTTATATAGGCTGTTGGTGCTAAACTAATGAGACATGGTTTGTTTATCTCATAGGCATCTTAGCGAAAGCTTTACTAAAGAAGAAAAGAATATACTGTATTAAAACTTGTTATTCCATTGCTCTTACAGCATTTTCAAATCCAACAAATCAACTCTGGGTTACCATTTCCTTGTGTAATGACAATTACCTATGAGTATATGGATGTTTGCCAACCTTTCAATGTCATTCAGCAGCAACTCAATTCAGGAAGAAACTTTATTTTGATTGCACAGTGCATGCTAGAGAGCATTGGCCATGACAGATAAACAGCACAAAGCTTTGAACAAACATTTCTATTTCCCTATGGATAATAGTTTCTATGCATAAAAACATTTCATGCTGTTGCAAGTCATTGTGCATGAGAAGGGTACCTCTCAACATTGCCTACATCTATGAATCACTCTCAAACTTGGTAAAGAGGGGCTCAGTGGACTCTTGTATCTTGTCTTGTATCTTCCACATCCCATGCTGCATGTCTGTGATTGTATGTCTGACATACAATCGCAGACATGCAGCACATACAGTACGTATAGCTGAGCTGAGAAACTAAACTAATTGTTGTTGACACAATATGTAAGGAGATAACTTAGCTCAACCCTTTGGAATAGGACAAGCTCATGCGAAAAAGTAGACAGCTTACAACTCAACTATTGGCTGCTTCTGTGCCAATTAAGATATATAAGTCACGGTCTTATCCAATCAACCCTCCTTAATGCTTGTCCTGTTGGGCATTTCTCTTGAGAGGACAGACTGTCTTTTATTGTCAGTTTGATTTCAAACTGGAAATTACTCATATTCACACTGGTGGTGCAGACCAACACTAGTATCTCTCTCTCTATCTGTCTGTCTGTCTTTGTCTCTCTGTCTCTCTGTTTCTCTCTCTCTCACACACGCGCACACACACGCACACACACACACACATTAGACAAATAATCACAGCTTCATCGATTGAAGTGTTTGATTTACTTCTTGGGTCATCAAAAAGCAGCACTCTTCAGACTCAAGTAACAGAATAAAACGCCCTAACGTTGCCTCTGTGTGCATAATGATCCATCGCCCACCGTTTGCTCATGAGTCCATTATTTCAGGTCTATGGTGGGGTTGATTCTCGGTCCCCCAACGCTGAGCTGAATGTTTTGTCGTGGGCCCTCAGATGCCCCCACCCCCACCTCTCTCATCCCATGTCTCGATGGACCAAACGCTGCAGCAGCATCACCGGCAGCCTCCAAACTGCGTTTTCCCTGCCGTGATGGATCCCTCTGTAAACCGGTGAGCTGCAAACACAAGACTACGGGGCTGTGTAAAGGCAGCGGCGGATAAGGCGGAGGACCAGCAAACAATGACCACAGCGAAATTATACATCTGAAGTAAAGGCAATTACATTTCTCTAGCAATGTTCTAGGACCGTCTTGTTTACCTTCCTAACAGATAAACAGCCGGGTCTCGATGCTATCACAGCCGACATGTAAGAGCTGGATAACTATTCCTGTGTGACCGACACCCATCCACGTCTGATTCGAATAACATGAAAAAGGTAAGCTTGTTGACATATCCAGGCTTTACATCGGGCGTTGCGGGTTTCCATAATAACAATGTAGGCTGGATTGGAGCTCAGGCTACATTGTTGCATCGTATACTCTTGAGTTGAAATGATGGTTTTGCCTCTTTCAATAGGTTAGTCTTGACTTGTCAAATCCTGAGTTTGGGTATAGTTAAAAGACGTACAGTAGGTGTCATGTCAACAGCCTGTTTTGATCATGAATTTGAGTGTGATTCATTTTAGGCTACCTGGACTAGAGCTGACTCCAGACTGCCGGAGCCAAGTCAATTTACCGAAGCAACGGCAGATAGAATAGCAACAATCTCGGATATTTAAGTCGGTGTTTCAGGTTATGAGGTCGGTTAAGACATTTTTTGCAGCGCATAGATCATAAGGTGTGCATGATTTGTGTTTAGCAAAAAAAGCTCACCCGCCATGCATTTAAAATATCTCGGAAAACACAAGTGAATTCGGCAAGTCACAGTTTTGAAAAAGAAAATTGTTCTCCTTTGAGAACAATGTCAACTAAGAGTATTCAGTAGATACTGAAGATTGTCAAATCAATGTTGAATTACCTTCTAGGCTCATTCAAAATTGGCTGCAGTGTTTGAGAGGTGGCATGCTTGACATTTTTGCTTACGTTGAATATAAACTCTCAGGAGCTTAAATAGACCAAAGTTGGTGCTATATAAACTCTTATGCAGTTTATAGCTTGAACACAACAGTACCCCCAGGTCGTTTCCCATTTAACTTCCAACTCTGTCACTGATAGATTTTTTTGTACATTTAAAATGCCTGTAATATGTGAAAAACATAATTCTGTCCACACTGCACACTGTGGGCGCAGGAGGAGCACAGCTACCCCTACTCTTGATAGAATTTCACCTGGAGCTGGAGCTTTCTCCTGGATGTAACCTACCACAGTTGCCCTCTGAGGCTGAAGACGAGGCTGTGCCGGGGAAGGTAGATCGGTCAGCCAGTTTGCATCAAGGCCTGGGCTACAGTTGTTGTTGTCAAACAGGACTCCCTACAATTAAAAGCCCATTTTGTTAGTGGAAGGCTGATAAATAATTCATCCCCAGCTCAGTGGGACTACAAATCTGTGGATGGCACAGTGAAGGATGTCATTGTGGCAGTATAGAGCCTCTCCCTGCAGAGACATACTGAGCGCTGGGCCGGGCTGACAGCCAAAGGTTTGCACATCAAAATATGTGCTGAATAGCAAATACCTTTCCCTGTATTGTTTAAAAGCTTTTTATATGTATATGAGATTGTTTGTTTTTATAATAAGCAGTAGAAGAAGGCATCCAAACTCATTGCTGAGCTGTATGACCAGGGGTAGGCCAACAGAGGCGCAACCCTGGTAGTTGAGCAGCTACGGACATGCCAGACAGAAAAGATGCTAATTAACATCTCTCTTGCTGGACTGGAGGTTCTCTCCTCAGTTGCCGAGGTGTCTGTCTCATATCTGCTGCCAGGGAGACAACAACCATGATGATACCAGTGAGTTTAAAGGAAACTAAGCTGGCCCTGGCCCAGCATGGTGGGTGTTTTTAAAGCTGGCTTTGTAAGGTCTACTGCAGGGAAACAGTGATTAGAAATAATACTACACAGTATCATTGATCAAAATGACTTTGCGACGTCTTCCCAGGTTACACAGCATATCATTAAAAGCCATTTTACCCCGCGCCCCCTGTAGAATTCTGCAAAAACTGTGTTGCTTCTGAACCAGTGTGCAAATAGTCATAGTGAATACATTAAGTTGACATTTAGATTACTGTCATACAAATTGTCTGCATGAACAATTGCCCTCAGTTTGAAAAGGTTACAATTTGTGAATTGTCCATGAAGTCAGTATGTAGTAACCATATTATATATGCATTTGTGTCTTCTACCAACCTCTCTGCTTTCAGCTGTATGTTGTGGGTGTGGGGTCAGTCGGTACACACAACAAGGTAATTACAATACAGTAGATCCGCCAGCCTTCCATGTCATTGGTCACGCTGTGTGATATAGAATGATGTAGTACTATACTTGAGTGGGTATGGATTACCAAACTGCCTATTCCAGCTCACTTTGTCAAAGTCCATGTTAGTCTGTCATCACTATGTCACCTTTTGGTTCCACACTTGCAGTTTTTGAAGGAAAAAAGACTTCCTGTGTGGTAAACAAAATATGTGTATTTTGATTTAGATCAAATATATCCATCACCATGATGAGTTGTTCTATGTTTACTATATTCTCCATGGAAACAAGGCTCCAGTGTAGCTTCAGTTCAGGCAGAAGAATGGTGCTCTAAACTCAGCCATGTGTACAATTCCCCTTTCCAGTGTTGATGTGTGTTCCTGCTCCATCTGTTCAGCTATTGTCTCATCATCACCCTCTCAAAAATGTGGATAAAGAGGACTCAAATGGAGAGTAAAATGGTGTAATTTTATCTGAAAGGAGAATGGCCTAACTCATTCAACGTGTCTTCATCAGAAAGATTTTATAACCTTCCTAACGCCATTCTCAGTCCATCTCACACAGGAGCTGATGAAGTGGATGGAGGGCATTAAACTCTGCCTCCACTGACATTGTCCTGAGCTGCTGAGCCAATGACCTCTCCCGCGGGTCGCTATACTGAACAATCTGCTCTTCTGTCCTGTCCTGTCCTGTCCTTCCTTCTCCTCATCTGTCATCTCCTCTCCTCTCTTCTGCGCCACTCTCCTCCTCTTTAGCAGTTTGTTCAGTGCAGCAAAACAGCAAAGACAGAACAACTGAAATGACAGTCTTTAACATTGGAAAGATCCCCCCTCTCCTCCCCGCCTCTTGGCCCTCTGCAGTCATTAAATTCTAATTGTAATATTTCACACTGTCCAATATTGGTGTAAAGGCTCCAAATAGAAACAACTGTTTTACAGTAGGCCCCTGACAAGCGTCTTGTTATCTCCCTGCATGTGTCATTCTACAATAAGTCCCTGCCTGGGCTGTGTCGCTGAATGGATCCTCTGACACAATTTTGCATGTTAAGCCGAGCGCTGCTCACCAGGGACGATTAATCAGCATTCAGCAATTAATGAGTCTGTGTCCCTTGGTGATTAATTATGTCTCATGCGTCCAACACAGGGAAGATCCCAGCAACAGCTGTTTGTTCCTGTCAGTGTTTTTATGGCATTCTGTCTTATTTACTCAACTTGGGAGGAAAAATTGTTTTCTTGGGAAATTAATTCATGAAAATGGGCTGAAATGAAACAGGAATGAAAATAAATAGTCAATGAAAATCTGGCTAGTTTGTGCTACGTGCAGTTTACTCTCGGACATAGGTAACAGCTCACAGTAGCTTATAATTGATGTACATCTACAGTAATTTGCAGTTGCAGGAAGAGAAAAAGGATAGGGTAGCTGGTGAAACTGCCTGACTGACTGAGAGGCGTTTGCTGTCTGTAAGAAGAGGTGGTAGATGAGCAATACAAAACAGTGCTGGGATGTTGCAGAAATAATGCAGGGTGATAGTCAATGCTCAGGGATATTTTGTTTTGTGACTACAAAGAGAATTTCTATAACCCTTGCTAGAATTTCTGGGGCAGTTCTTGGTGATTGTGTCTGTGGGTGGCTGTGTGTTCACAAAAATACTTTTTGACAGGGACAGAGATTTCAGGGTTTTATTTTAATATCGTGTAGCCTTGAATCACAAGTTGTGTTTAATCACTTCCATGAGAATACAAGAAAATATAATACACATGGTGTTTAAAATAGATATTTTGGGGGGGAAATATGGTTCCCACATGGCTGATTCAAGTCAAATACATAAATTAAAATCCATATTTCAGAAGGCAGGAGAATAAAGAAATGTTTTCATGTTGATTGCAATGTGTTCCTGGATAAGCAAGTGGGAATCAACATAGTGGTAAATGTTAACAATATCATGCAGTCAACATGCAAGGAAGGGAAACATTAGTACTTGTTACAAATCATTAGCAAGTTGTTGTTGCATTGTGCAGGGAGAAGGACTGTTAAAGCCGCGTTATACTTCTGCGTAGCTACGCGTAACAGTCTACGCGTAGCTACGCAGACAAGGGTTTTATGGGTATACGTAGCCCGCAGATGCTCGCAGACGGGTAGACACGCACACCTCCCAAATCTCAACAACGTGTCGCACATAACTGCAGTCATGTGCGTCAAACAAACGTTGATTGGTTGAGCATTGTTCTTCATTTTCTGTACTGTTAGTTTTAGTAAATGTGACACTACCCTCTAGTGTACGCGTTAACACTACATGCACGTATGCTGGCAAACACCCATGCATGTCCGCAGACTTGCAGATGCAGAAACATAAATCAGGCTTGAGCCTGCAGGATCAGTTCTTGTGTCAAATTGCCCAGAGCACAATTCTTTCTCATGAATGTCAAGTTAAATTGATTATGTCATCATTCATTTCATATGCGATTTTACATATTGGCTATGTGATTGGCTGTCTCAGCCTAAATGTTGTCCGTGTCTCGTTTCACTGTACGGGAGTCAACACGGACAGTGAGCTAGATAGAATGTCAGTGAGCAGATCTGAGCCCTCTGAAGATTAACACCATGGGACGCCTGCCTTCTGGCTCCTGCCACTGATTACATTCACTCAAACCAAGCACTGACCCCAAGTGGGCCTCTGTCACAGCCCCAGCCCCTCGCACCATATGGACAGGACATCTCATGTTATCAGGCCTATCACCATCACCACTACTCAATTACCAGACTGGTGGAACATTTTCATGGATTAGCATGCATGCCACCATATGATTTAATGTGCAGACAGACAGCTGTATCGGCTGCTCCAGGTATCCATAGAGACATCACAGTGAAAATCATATTATTAATACATATAGGGATAAAAATCCACCAATGGAGTCGCCTTATGAGCGATGCTTGCATTGTGTTTATCTTCTTCCTTCTTCATGACATCATCCCTGATTGGCTAAAAAGTTACACTGGGTCCCATACTGAAAAGGGTCACATATTTGCAGATCCTGGTGCCAGAAGAGTGACAAAATTTCTGAATAGGGAAGTATTTGTACTTACAAAAGACACAAAGACATTTTAATACAGATTTGGATTCATTTTTGTAAATGTCATTCGGATATTTTCACGTTATTGTGCATTTGTGAATATCAGTATCTGTTTGCTGACTTTTTGGTTTTCACCACACTTCAGATCTTCCCACACTTCCCTCACAAACATGAATCACAATTACATATAATGTTCTTTATTTGATGATGATACAAGTCTACAAATGTGAAGACCCACACCCACATGTAAATATGACATTACACATTTACAAAGTCCACATTCACAGCTTGTAATGCAGGTTTACAAGTCTGAGTGCATATTTGCCCACTGTTGTATAATAAAGGCATGATTTTATCCCCATAAACACACACATGGTCAGGAGTGATGTGGACTCTGATATTGCTGCTGTGTCCATAGTTGCATTTTTAAAGAAATTATTGTGACTTTGACAAAAAGTCCAAAAAGATATTGAATGATGAACTTGAGGTAATAAGTTTCCCCTGAAACATAACATCTGGACTGTGAGAGTTCCCCACACTCTTGTGATTATCATCAAGCCCATCATTTTAAAGAATCGATAACTCCGTGAGGTCAATAACTTGTTAATATGGCTCTACTGCAAGAACAAGACAGCCGATATCCTAACCTGATTCAATTATTCATCAAAACCGTCACAAAAACCTCACATGTATTTCAATGTTTAAATGCCGTGCCATGGGTGTGCAGGCAGCACGGAGTGTGAGAGCCTTGCATCACTCTGGCTGGTTAGCTGGTTAATGCACGTTCACCTTGCAGCTGGTAAACACTTAGTCTTTTCTTACAGTGATCATAATATATATACATGTACAGTACATCTGTGTAAGCATGCTCAAACACAGGAGAAATAATAAATGCACACACACATAATCACACATTCACACACACACACATTTGCATTCAGTAGAGGATTTCTACAAGGAATGCTCCCTTTGTGAACCACAGATTAAGCTAAGCTTGAGTTGGAGACTGGGAAATCGCACCATGGCTTCACTTTGACTAAATCCTGTCTATGCACAGTGTCAAGATCTTGCACAATCAAGTTAAAGTCAATACTATAGCTTGGGATAACAGAAAAGTTGTAAAACTGCAAGGATATTAGAAGTTTCAATTGTACTGTGAGAGCCATGGTATGAATGCCAAATTGTCAATTATACCTAGAGCATGAAGATGCTGTCACACTTGTTGATCCGTGTTTCAGTCTGCATGGTTTCATTAGAATTTTGAAAAGATGGTATTTATATTTATATTTATATTTGTATGTCCTGTTAGCTTGTCACCAACTGTTTTGCTGTTCCAGTACTTCACTTTGCTTACTACAAGTAACTTGGTACCATGTTTGGTCAGGAGAGATTGCACCCACACAGACCTTTCTTCATCAGGGCCACAAAGAGTCAAGAACAACATTCAGACTTGCAACATTACCCCCCCCCAACACACACACCCACACACACATTGACTGTAGCTGGAGGGAATGATAGTGTTACACTGTGTCATCCACAGCAGTCAATTTGAAGCCTGTCTTCTTTTTCACAGATAGATGCAACATGTCCCCTAGGACTGCTGAACACACACACTGTGATGATCACTTCCCTCACTATAACCTTGAAGGTAAATAGAACAGTTTACCTCATGCGTCCAGGTGCACCACTACCTTTTATTTTTTGTAATGGAGTTTTTATAGGGTTTCAATTTTTTCTCACCTCAGCCTGATGAAAATGGAGGTGATGAAAATGCATTTGAAGTGAAAAACAGAGGGGTAAATTATCAAGTAATTTGATTAATTTAAAGCCGATTTGATGAAAACAGTCGTGATATGATGAAATCAGAGCCATGTTTCATCATTTTCCCCGTCTTACATTCATCATTCATCATTCACAACACAAAATTGTCATTTATCATTTAAGGAAAGTGGCCTCAAGGGTGGGAGTAACAAAACATAAATGAAAAAAAGTGAAGTGATGAAAATGCTTACGAATTAAGAATGGAAGTGATGAAATGTATGTGAATTGAAAAATAGTGATAAATTGTCAGTTGATTTGATAAACTTGATTGACATTTTATTTGATAATCAACTTGTCTCTGTTACTGTCTACCAGTCATCATTCACAATACCCAACTGGCGTTTTTGTTACTTCCGCCCAAAATGTCAATCAAAAACCACGCCCACTGACTAACTGATAGAGTTTTTGGCTCTCAACTTGCAGGCCTGGCCTGCTCGTGAGCTTTTATCTTGACATGGCGGCAGCAAATCGAGAGAGGGAAGTGAGAGAATTCATCCTACAAAAACTTTGATTTTGCAGAAACTTTGTAGATAGTCGTTCTACTACTAACGATGCTCTTCACTATCACAGTTAGTCAGTGGGCGTGGTTTTTGATTGGCATTTTGGGTGGAAGTAACAAACATTGCTTGCTGTAAACGATAAATGTCAGTTGGGTATTGTGAATGATGAATGGTAGAC
>OOFE01005707.1:4158-19188 GCA_900323365.1 Monocentris japonica
CAATAACAGTGCATTAATGAAGGATATTTCAATTCTATGTACAACAGGAAGAGCCTCTTCATAATATTTTTTGGGTGATCTTTGGCATAGGGAAACACTGCCATCTAAAGGCAACACGAAAACCTGTTAAACTGCAAGTTAAACTAATGATAGGATATATAGGGCATCAATACTGTAAATCACAAAAGCTGAATATATTTCACAAAATATTCAACTAAACAGAGACTACTACATAACAAGTCTGACAAACAGGCAAGCAGCTTGAGCTCTGTTCCTATGACAGCAGCCTTAATGACATGCACCATAACATCTTCATTCAATGAACAGCAATAATCCCATATATGAGACCTCTGCATGGATGAAAATGAGCACTTGTTTGTTTGCTTGCATCCCCTTTAATTTCACCAGCCACAGACATGCAGAACGGATGCCTGCAGATGACTCATTCAGTAATCTGCTTCCTAGATGACTCTTGCTAATTAAAACTAAATTGGTATTCGTGTTATCAACTTAAAACTGCTGCCTTACACCTGCCATAGCCACGGTGACAACAGCTACAAACAGGCTGGAATAATAATAGTCTGACAGGGAGCCTGAAGAGTGTTGATGTAGAAACAGAACCACACAGAGCTAAATGTTAGACTTCTCCTCCCCCTTTTCACTGCTCTTAGTTGTATACATATAAGACCACAACCAGGCACATAATAGAATAGAATAGAATGAGCAAAGATAGGGGCTCAGTACCTGATAGCTCTTGATAGCCAAGCTGTCTGAGTTAGGGCTGAAAGACATCACATGTGCAAATGATGTGCAAACAGAATCACACACACACTTTTCTGGCTCAACTAACGTCACAAGCATGGTGGGCACAAAACAAACTTTTGGAGCAAAAAAATGTTAGACTCACTGACAAACATTCAAAAGCCCTAATTGGGCAACATGGCTCACAAGATTTTAAAAAATTGGATATTTCACAACTTCCTTTTTTTTCGTTTTTTTTTTTTTTTTTTTATAAATCGGCCAGAAGAAAGCACCTGGTTGGGCTGCCTAAGAGGAAGAGAAAACACTACACACAAACTCCACCTGCTCTGAGCAGCCCTTCCAGGTGCAAGGGCCAAGAGGTGGCTGCCATAGGCCTGCACTTGTATGCATATATAAATTATGAATTATTCAGCATCCTCACAGGCTACCGGGCCAATGAATCCCTTGTGTGGCAGGGTACACTATTTCATACTGGGATTTAAATATTTAGTCATCGGCAGGCACCAGCAACTTGACCTTTATAGTAGGGAAATGAGGGATTGTTTTCCTGGTGTGGGGTGGAGAAAAAGAGGGAGGAATATAGAAAGAGTGAAAGGTGGGAAGGCCCATGGGTCCTGACATACATTCAACTGACAGTGACAGATATGATGCTAAAGAAAGTGGTTGGTGCTGCATTTATAAACTAAGGCAGGAAGACAGATATCATCTCTCTCTGTAACACTGTGCCAGTTACAGTCAATGTCAGGTAACACAATTGTGATTTTCCACTTACAACTCCCAGATGCACTTGATCCCTTTATGAAACCACACTGATGGTTGGATCACAACATATTTCACATTCTGTAGAAGCCTACAATGTACAGTCATGCTTGAAAGTTTGTGAACCCTACAGAGACTGGTCATAATTTCATATATTATAGAGGAATAACCTTATAAAATCCTTATCTAAACATGCACAAATAAATACGATATACTTTTATTGTTAATATTGACAAAAACTCCTTCTCCTCCTTTGTACACAATATCCTTGCGTGCAAAAACATGTGAACTCCTTCAATCAATAACTTGCGGCACCTCCTTTAGCAGGTACCTTAATGATGTGGAGTCATCCAGGTGCAGAGGAAGACAAACAGCCCCAGACCATGACACTCCCACCACCATGCTTGACCGTAGGGAGAAGGTTGTTGTGGTGGTGGGTAGTTGTACGTTGGTTTGTCCAGGTGGTGTCTGGCAAACTTAAGACGGGCAGCTTTGTTCTTTTTAGACAGTAGAAGCGTCTTCCTGGCTGCCCTTGCAATAATCCTATTTCTATTGAGTATACTTCTTATTGTTGACCACCCTCTTGTTTTTTACTATTTTTAATATTTTTTGTGCGGCTCTTGGTGATATTTTAGAAGGATATTCACTTCAAGAAGCCCAAATCTTTTTTACATGACTTTATAGCCTTCCCCAGACTGCTATTCACTTCCTCAGGTCTAAAGTTCCTAGAGGCCTCTGAGGTCTCCTTAAATCACAGCAGTGTTTTTCTTTCACCTGCAGGGGTAACACCAAACTGACCAGGTTTCTCACCTGTATTTATGGGACTGCCTCACAAACTCCTCCACAAAGATATGAACTTTGATTGGTTAACTTCATTCGCAATTATTTATCCATCTGATTCTACATAACGACTTTATTTCACTAATGGAAGAGGTGGTTCACTTATTTTAGCACCTGAACTAATTCCTTTTAAACTATTTTAATTTTACTACATGTACAATGTCCTCTAAAAATATGACATTGGTGAAAACAGATCCTTTATTACAGATAAGAAAATGCTGTTTTTAATTAAATAAGGATAAAAAATATCCACATTTCTATAATTGCACAAGGGATTCACAAACGTTCAATCATGACTGTATGGAGCTGTCAACTGTAAGTGGGTCTGAGCATCCTGAAAATTGTCCTAATGACAAATTTTACCACATGCAAAAAATGAATACAAATTGAAAATCTCTCATTGCAAAAGTCAATCAAAATAAATGTAAGTGTAATGAACTACATCATAGTATCACAAAAGCACTGATTTCCTTCTCTACTTCAAGGGTTCAAGGGTTAAGTACACCGATCAGCCATAACATTAAAACCATTTGGCAGTGGACAGGGGTCAGCATGGGCACTCTGACCGGTCTGCGGCTACACAGCCCCTTACGCAGCAAGCTACGATGCACTGTGTGTTCTGACACCTTTCTATCATAGCCAGCATTAACTTTTTCAGCAATTTGTGCTACAGTAGCTCTTCTGTGGGATCGGACCAGACAGGCTAGCCTTCGCTCCCCACGCGCATCAATGAGCCTTGGGTGCCCATGACCATGTCGCCGGTTCACTGGCTGTCCTTCCTTGGACCACTTTTGGTAGGTACTAACCACTGCATACTGGGAACACCCCACAAGACCTGCCGTTTTGGAGATGCTCTGACCCAGTTGTCTAGCCATCACAATTTGGCCCTCGTCAAAGTCGCTCAGATCCTTACGCTTGCCCATTTTTCCTGCTTCCAACACATCAACTTCAAGAACTGACTGTTCACTTGCTTCCCAATATATCCCACCCCTTGACAGGTGCCATTGTAACAAGATAATCGATGTTATTCACTTCACCTGTCAGTGGTTTTAATGTTGTGGCTGATCGGTGTATAAGCATGCATCATTTAGGGCAGGCAATGACAGTCGTATTCTAGCCATCATTACCTTGACAGTCTTGTCCATGGAGGCAGACAGCAGTAGATGACTGAGATGAGGTACTGGACACCATTGGACAGTGTTTACTGGGCCCTGGTGGCCTCCCAGGCTCATCAGAAGCTTCTTCGGTATCTCTGCCCTGCCAGGCTTTTGAACCAGGTAAGGCTTCACTCTCTCAGACACGTCTGAGAGCATCTGGCTTACTCTGGCTTGATCCACTGGGACTTTCTCTACTGGGGACTTTGGGTCAACTTTCTGTACTGGAGTTGCGAGTCTCTGTCTCTTAGGAATGTATGGTCTGATGCCAGATGGGGATGTCTGATATCTTTTTGCTGTGTTTGCCCCAGCATGGTTGTAGTTTTGTGATGTTTGAGGAAGGGTCTGTTGTGCAGTAATCTTCTCTAGGGTCCCTGGTAAACCCAAAGGAGCTGCAGTTTCTCTAAAAGGGTCATCTGGCACTGTGCTACGACTACAGCATTGTCTTTCCCTGTCAAAACGGCTTGGTGGCTGTGGAGGTGGGTGTAGTGAAGACCTGCTTCTTTCTACAACTGAGGTACCCAGAGAAGGGTGAACAGAGGTATTTCCATGACATTCCAGGATTGTCCTATCATTGTCAGGTGTGATGGAGTGAGGACTGGGTGTTAACCCATAGGAATTAGACACCCCAACTTCCTGCTTTTGTTCTACCTGTCTACTAGCTTCAGAGGTGCATTCGACAGAGTGCAACCCTTTCCCCTCCTCTTGATCCAAAGATTCACCCTCTGAATCAGAATCCTCATAGGCCACCAATGAAGCCATTTTTGCATGAAATCCTGTTTGGAAATGAAGACAAGTCAGGTGTCTGTATAGTTAGTTCATTGGAGGCCCAAGAGTGTCATCTGGTGATTGCTTGGAGTACTGCACATATAACTAGCATTCGCTGTAGCTATCTATCTTCATATGCTATAATCACATTTAGGAGATTCTGTACAATACTTTCTAGAGCCAAGGGACAGGACCCCACAGTTAAAATACAAATTCCAATTTTTAGAGCATTTTGGCTCCTGCTGACACATCTTCTAATGTTCTGACTGTAGATACATGGATAAGTTTTCCTGTAACAAATCCTTCAAAGCAGGCACAGACAGGATACTGAGTTAATGCAGAGCAAAATAATTGGAGCAGTTAACGCCTGCTACTTTTACAGACAGACTAATGTAATCTCACATCAGTCCAGACGTTTTCGTGCATTTGAACCTTGTGGCTGTGGTGTCTAACCTCCACCACAAGTAACGTTTTCCTCAAAGTTTGCATCTACGACCTAGAGCCTTAGCTAGCATACATAAAACGACAAGATGCCCAATGGATCTACCTTAAAGTGTTGGCCCCTTCAATCAGCAGAACCGAGAATTATTAAATCCGACGGTTGAAACAACCAGTAATCGTCTGTCAAGCATCGCGCACTAGAGTGAATGGGATATTTTCAAAATAAAACTAATGTTGCTCTTTGTCACTACAACTCGCCATCCACCCACGCGAAAAAACTTTATTTTGAAAACAATCGGTAGGAACCAAGTAGCTTTTCCGCTTCTCAACATGCATTGCATTATATTTATTTAGCTTGAACTCAGTGGGTTTCATATTACATTATACTGATAAAATACAGACAAATACACAGAGTTCCTAATGGCTACTGGTGGATAATGGTTAACATAGCTATCAAGATAGCAAGTTTGTGCTACTGAATCCATAACGGAACTGTTGACTAGGCTTGTTTACCTGGGAATATTTTGATCCAAACAGCACCTCACTCAGGCTGATGCAAGTTGAATGAGTGAGCTGTCAGCTGTGTGAAGATTACAGTACGGTATGCTGGCTAGCCACAGTATCATATATATATATAGCTCACGTTTAGTTATAGAGAAATAGCTAATTCAGTAATTGTGTCATAGGAAAGCCACTGTCATGGCATTATCAGACGGCTTGCTTAACGTTACTTACCGGCTATAGCTAGTTGTGGTTATGATATGTTCACATATGGGGGTCTTCTCAAGAAAGCTAACTTAATTGTGTCTGGAGTTGATGTGATGCCTCAGTATTACGATTGCCCCATTCTAGTTACTATTCAGAACCTTTAGTTGTTTTCATTTTTTCAGATATTTGGTCACTCAACCTTTGCTTTTTCCTCTTCTCCATGTGTTGGTCAGTGTGAAGATGATGACTGATTGTCAAGGAGACGGGGCAATGAGTCCGATGGAGGTCTATGAGAAGCTGACGGCACAAGGGGAAAAAGTCAGAGCCTTGAAAACAGCTAAGGCTGATAAAGTAAGAACCTGTAAAAATCATATTGTAAAAATCCTAAATTGAGTACATGGTTTTGCTAAAATAGATGTCATTAAATGATAATACAATTTTGATACTTTTGCCAGTGTCCCTATTATTTAACAATAAATAATTGTTAAATATTGATTGCCAGGCAGACATCGATGCTGCTGTCCAGTTGCTGCTGAAGTTGAAAATAGACTACAAACAGATGACAGGTCAGGATTATAAAGCAGGATGCCCACCCTCAGAAAACTCTGTTGTCCATGACAACGGGCCAGCAGCAGACTGTGCTGATGAAGATACAGTTGACCCATGGAACGTTGCCACCACCAATGCCAAAGGAGTGGACTACGACAAACTTATTGGTAAGTAAAGAGTTGTAGTTCTATGGAAAAATGTTTGACTGAATAAAGTGACATATACAGTAAAGGCAACATATTTATACAACAGTTGAATGAGTCATATTGCCTTTTCTTAGTGAGATTTGGCAGCAGTAAGATTGACAAGGAGCTGGTGGACAGAATAGAGAGTGTCTCAGGACAGAGACCACACCGCTTCCTACGAAGAGGAATCTTCTTCTCCCACAGGTCAGCAGCATTGGCACTGATTGTAAATATTTCATCAGTCTGAACTATTCATGGCTTCTTGTTCTTATGAATGTGTGTTGTAGAAATAGTTGCGTGACACATTGTCTAAGCACCCATTTAGTCAAGTCAAGAACATTATTTGTCACATATGCATACAGGATGTGCAGTGAAATGAAAAGTCATAGTATGAATGAATAGTCATAGTGACATTTGGCAGGCACTGAATCTCTGAAACTTAGATTTCTTAATCTAAAATTCCTTACTCAATTGAAAAGACAGTGACATTTTTCCCCTTAAAATGGGGAAAGCTTTATTTAAATACAATCTTTGTGTGAATGTGCATGTGATGAATTTATGGGTAATGGAAATCTCTGTATCTCACTTTCTTCTTGTTGCTGTCTGGCAGAGATATGCATCAGGTGATGGATGCGTATGAGAAGCACAAGTCCTTCTACCTTTACACTGGCAGAGGGCCGTCCTCAGAGGCTATGCACGTTGGACACCTTATCCCCTTCATCTTCACCAAGTGAGGCTCCTCTCTAAATTTAGAAACACTCCAGAGATGTGTGTAAGTCATGTTTAACTCTGTCAGTCTGATGTTCTAGTGAACAATGAATTCGCTCTACCTTAAAATGGAATGGAAGCTGAAAACAGATCGAGAAAAACAGTGCTGTACTGTATGTACAGTACGATCCCCATCCTCTACCTAGATAGTTGATACAATTTGTGTAGATTTCATAGGTTGTAACTGGAACCCACTTCTTTATCCAAGATGGCTGCAGGATGTGTTTGATATCCCCTTGGTGGTCCAGTTGACAGACGATGAGAAGTACCTGTGGAAGGACCTAACGCTTGAGGACTGTCACCGCTTTGCTGTGGAGAACGCCAAAGATATCATCGCTTGCGGCTTTGACGTCAACAAGACTTTCATCTTCTCTGACCTCGACTACATGGGGTAAAACACATCATGGTCTCTTAACAATGACAGATTCATAACATTCCCATATTGATGCAAGTATGTTGACTTGGGCCACCTTTGACAATGTTGGCCTAAATACTCACTAAACACTGACTATTCTCTGACTACTGTGATATTACATTGTCATCTAGCATTTGTGTAAAAGTGTAATCCTTTAATACTTTGGAAGACCGACATTTAACTGCAATGGGGACTGGGTGGCAGTTGTGGAAGGAAGTAATGCATTTTAATATCTGTCATGGTATCCTTGTTTCTAGCTTCATGTTAGGGAAAAGTGGCTAAAACACACTCTTAGGCAATCCCTTGTCTGTATTAACTCCTAACTCACACCATACGTTGCTGTATTTAACTTGTTGACCCATTTTTCCCTCCTTTATACATATCCCATCACGCAGGTTTCCATCGGTCAAACTTTTTTTTGACAAGTTCAATTCAGAAATATTCTTTAGGTTTCCTAGGGTGTATAGTATTTCCCAGTCTACTGACCTATCTGTGCTGCCCAGTTAAGCAGTGGAGCATGTCCTATCATTGTGTGTATTGCTTTGTTTTCGATTTGCTTAATTTCTCTTTTTTTTTCTCCCCAGTTCATCCCCTGAATTCTATAGGAATGTGGTAAAAATCCAGAAGCATGTGACTTTCAACCAGGTCAAGGGCATCTTTGGCTTTACTGACAGTGACTGCATTGGTAAGACAAATGGCCAGTCTTTAATACTAAAAAAGTTGTATCATTCTTTAACAATTATTTAATTCCAATCTCAATACTTGGGAAAGAGAGGAAAATTAAAAGTTCAGTGTTGCATGCTTTCCCTCCAAAGGTTTGCCTACGCTTCCCTTATGTGTGTGGTTTTCTTCCATCTTCTTCCGAGGAATATGACACATTTTTGAGCATATTTGTAAATGACACACAGTAACAGTTTGATTACTTCTCTCTTACCTATCCAGGAAAGATCAGCTTCCCAGCCATCCAGGCAGCCCCGTCCTTCAGTAACTCTTTCCCTCAGATCTTCAGAGGCAGAAAGGATGTACCATGTCTCATCCCCTGTGCCATAGACCAGGTCAGGACAACACACCAGTAATACATAACAGCAATATTGTGGGCCCTCAAATACAATACTGGTAACCCCACATTCACGTCAATATTTCCTCACTGTAATTAAGTTAACATTGAGATGTGTCTGTCCCTCCACCCGTCGAGGACCCCTACTTCAGGATGACCCGTGATGTAGCTCCCAGAATCGGCTACCACAAGCCGGCCCTGCTGCACTCCACCTTCTTTCCTGCCCTGCAGGGGGCTCAGACCAAGATGAGCGCCAGCGACCCCAACTCCTCCATCTTCCTCACTGACACACCCAAGCAGATCAAAAACAAGGTGATACACACTGCCAGGAGAATACATAGTTGGATTTTCTGTCAATTTGAATTTCATATTGTAGCTGCATGAATGAAAAAGCATGGGACCAAACAACACCAAGCTTATGGCTACACCAACAGTTACTGTAAAAATGTTGTGAAATAAGCTATTATTTCTAATGACCTGGCACATGTTACCAATACCTCCAGGTAAACAAGCATGCATTCTCGGGAGGAAAAGACACAGTGGACGACCACAGGAAGTACGGTGGCAACCCAGATGTAGACGTCTCCTTCATGTACCTGACCTTCTTCCTGGAGGACGATGAACAACTGGAGAAGATCAGACAGGTGGGGCTGCAGGGACTAGAGAAAGGAAAATTAGATTTTTCATACATAGTTTTTTTTTTTTTAGTAATCACAGTCTTCTCTCTCAATTTTTTTCCTCTATCTATTCTCTATCCCACTTCTTTGACTTTCTCATCCTGCTTTATTTCTTTTCTTATACTGTTTGCCATTCTGTTCTGCTCTCTCATCCCCCTCTCCTTCCTCCCTTCTCCTGTTCACTCCTCCCACCTCCTCTCGCTATAGGACTACACCAGTGGAGCTCTCCTAACAGGAGAACTGAAGAAGATTTTGATTGAGACTCTGCAGCCAATGATTGCCGAGCATCAAGAGAAACGCAAACAAGTCACAGATGAGATAGTGAAACAGTTCATGACCCCCAGACCTTTAAATTTCAACTTCTAGCCTGCTTGAAGTTGTAATTTGAGCTGTCAGGGTTTATCACACAGTTAATCTCAATGCAAGTACCAATGTGAGTCCAGATTTTTCCATCTAAAGTCATTTTCATTTGAATTTGGTACGGATGGATAGAAGCTCTCCTTAAGAGTACAATTCACTTCAGGACTGGAGAAAAATGAAAATTACTGAAGCCATGATGTGCGCTTCCATGTTAAACTAAGCATGGCATTGCACACGCCTACATGCTACTTGTCACCAGGAGACTTATTAACTTATGTGGCAAACCACACTTATTGTACATGTTTGTTTCCATGAAGTGATGGTCTGGGCTGGACGGCTGCTATGATTACGATTATTATGATTAAAGCTGAGGAAAAAATGTATAATGCAGAATCTTCTTAGTGACAGCTACACATCTGTTTCGGTAAACATGGGCTAAAAAGGAAGTCTTATATCTACTTATACCAATAGCTTCACAACTTTCTTATTAAACAATTAAAGCTGTTCTGTATAATTTCTTTCCCCTTTAATCTTGAACACTGCAGAAATGTGTCTATGTTCAAGTTCATGGTAATACATTCACATTCACACCACATTTGCAGTTCAATTCATTAGGTACCCTGCCCAATTCTTCCTGAAACAACATGTACCTGGTCATGTATGTATTCTTGCTGGAGGATGACGATCAGCTGGAGAAGATCAGACAGGATGAGAGGGGGAAGAAGGGAGGAAAACACAAAAGGGAAGAGTGAGATGGAATGAAAATAACATTCAAAGAAAACAAGAAAAAAATAAATTGCCAGGAATGATGGATGCTTGTCTTAGTGTTTGGCAAATAGGTTAAACATACACTAGCTTCTGCACACAAACACTTGTATCTCCTGTTCGGTAAAAAGTGTTTGGCCAGCCTTAGTCGCAGCAATGTGTGTTCTTGCATTACATATAGAAGGACCACAAGAACCAAAAAAAGAAATTTAGGAAAACATTAACCACAACGACTCTGAGCATATGGAATGACCCAGGTAAAGAATAATTGACCCCGAGATATGGTAGCACAGCCAAGCTAAAAATTACAAGTCTGTCCATTAATCTCTGTTCTTGTTCTCTTTGTGCTGTGAATCAGATCAAGAGAACTGAGTTCTTTGTTCTTTGTTCAATTGAGTTGTCAAAGTTCTTGTAAATGTCCTACCAAGCAGGTTCTTTGAAGAATTAAGGTTTCTTTAGAAATTTCTGGCTTCTACGTGCTGTTTTCTTTCTTCTCTCTCTGATTATCCACCCCTCTCTGTATTCTTTCCCTTTCTGTCTGTGTTTCACACTCTGTTCTGCTCCTTCCTTCTCCTGCACACTCCTATCTCCTCCCTCTGTAGGACTACACTAGAAGAGCTCTGCTAACACGGGAACTGAAGATGATTTTGATTGAGAGTGAGTTCATGACCCCCTTCTGGGCTCTATTTTCTAGATACAGATGAAACCTACTCCCATGCCAGAAAATAGTCTACGAATAGCATTAAGTCAGAGGAAAACAGCCTATGCAGAATCTGTTGAATGATGAACACAGCCTCACGATTCCCTAAGAATGGGCTAAGAAGTGTTTAATTGAATCTCTGCTTAAACTAACAACTAAATTGCAGATGAATAAAAAAAAATTACTTTGTGATTGCACACATTCAATAATTAAACCATTTACATATAAATAATAGTTTTATTTACTAAAATGCTACAGAAATGCCTGTGCAAGTTACAACTTATATTTCATTCATATTCATACACTCACACAGTCAATGTGTCCATTTCTGTTAAAATATCCCACACCACAAAATGACAACATTTTCCTAAAATCAGTGATGCAAAATGAAAAGATCGCCAAGTCTCAGTCTGAGGACACATGGCGTTTTGTTAATGAGAACGTTATTTCACAGAGGTAGGTTTCAAAAATTATGCTGAGTTCAGTACCAAACAAAAAAAGACATCCAGGTGTTCCAAGTCCAGACGACACATTATCACAAGCTGTAACAGTGATATGAGCAAAGGATTCTCAATAAAAAGTGAGCGATCAAGTTTCTGTGGCTGTACAGAACCTTGATAGGGAAACATCTTGCAAAAGCAGCTTTGGACAATAATGACATTGCCAATTCAAAAATGGAATATAGTTTTAGCCCAGTTGTTGCAAAAAATAAATTAAAAACGACATTACCACTTAAACAAGTTTATACTCTATCATTAATAGAGTATAAATCCAGTACACCTTTCCACTAACTTGCAGCATGTTTTATAAACCAGAACGTGGTAATCCTGGTCTTTTAAAGACTTCCCAGTAGTGTTCTAATGTAATGAGAGGAATGTGAAGTTTTTATGGAAGGAAGTTTCCCAAAAATAATTCTGAACAATGCACAGATATAGTACTTTGCATATCCCATTAAGGACTCATTTGATTGGGAGCTCTTAAGTAAAATATTCACATTTGCAATAAAAAGTATGCACTTTATTTGAAATGTATGTACGGATGTATTTATCAGACCCCCCGGATTCTGTGATTGCAGAATGTTTAGCGGAAAACTGGATGCAGCGCAGAAAACGATGGACCGCAGAAAAATAGAAAAATCACAGACTTATACAGAAAATAGCCCATAATTACCTACAATTGTGTGTCAACACCCCCAGATGTCAATTGGGGCTCTTTACTTCTAGTCTGCATCTCCGCTTTAGTCTGCTTCACAGCTTTAGTGCCATGCACACTGGCCATAGAGCTATTTGTTAAACCTGTGCAGTCCAAATCAAAGGATGGAAATAACTCTGCTGCCCAATGAGCCTTATAAAGATCTCCATGAGGATGGCGGAAAGCTCTTTTGTACAGTGTACAATTAAGTTTTATAAGGTGGGTCGGTTGAATCCAGCCCTAGCTGTGGTATATCTGCATTATAGCACACTTACCATAGCAAGCACTCCATATTGCTCCGTTGTAAATATCAGCCCACCAGAAAAAAATGGCAACAATATTGTATGATGAAAACGTATGGTAATATTTGGAAATAATGTAGCAACCGTTCTATAAAAGCTTTGCTGCACCTTTGGCAGATAACGCACCTTAACTGTGATATAAATTCCATATGCCACGGTCTGTAGTGGATTATTGCTTAATTAGACCACAGTTGAAAGTCAACAATTGACAACCACTTCAAGTCAGCCACTATCTCAAACGCAAAACAGACCTTCTTAAAAGACAGAGGACCATAACAACCCACTATCAGTGCAAAAATGTGCTTTTTTAATGTCCTCAGAATATTGCATGAATTGCAATTTTACAATCGCAGAATTTAAAAAGCCTACTGCAGAATCTGAGTTTTTTTTACCGATGATTTATGTTTGTATGAATGTAAACTATTACCGAAGAACAAAATCACTTAACTGATTTAGTGAAGAACATTATTATCTGTTATCTGAAAAATAATTAATATTTAAAAAGAAACAAAACCACCAATTTTCTAAAACACGCCTCTGGAGATTTCGTTTAGGGCCTTGTTTCAATTTTCTCAAACCACATCCATCCTTCCATGTACCAGCCCTGTCACACTATGGGTGATTTTGCTCCTGTGAAGGTGGAAAGCAAGATAAACTTCTAGCATATCCAAACAAATTCTGTCCACTTGCAGTATAAAGATACAACATAAGTGGCCAGAAAATAAAGTTAAGTTGAGGGCTTTAGAAGGCGAATCACTAATTCATACATAGCAAACACAGACATACTGACAGGGAAGCCACGTATGCAGTTGAGAGTGAGGCCCTTGAAGAGGACGCCAGGCCCCTCTGAGCGTACGCTGTCTGTGATACAGTGAAAAAAGCCTCGATATCTCCGCTCACCCATCCAGTCCATCTGGAGACGAGCTTTGATCACATCCATGGGTGTACCAATGCACCAGCCGCACATCCCTGACACACCTCCTGCCAGTAGTACCACTTTCCACTCTGTATGGAAGGGAGACATTATGTGGATATGTAAGATACAACATTTATTTTCATAGGAAACTACGAAAACTGCTCCTTTAAGATTCCTCACAGATGGTCTTTAGATGTTTAACTATTGATAAATGCCAAATCCCCACTAACCTGTAGCTTTAGATGGTCAGAATTAAAAGCAATAATTTGAGTATCTTGACTGCCTATTCCTGACAAAACCTAAATCTCATATTAGCAGGGTTTTTATTTACCTGGCTGGGTTTGCCCTGGGGCTGTCAGCTGTTCACAGGTGATGTTATAGGTAGTAAAGTAGACAGCAAAGCAGGGTCCATCTCTCAAAGCCTGGGCCTGGACTCCCTTGTACAGACCCAGAATTCCTTCCTCGCGGGCGATAGTAAGCAGACAGTGGATGGGGCCCTTGTACTTTGGCTTTGGGGCCTCTGCTGAGAATCCCTGATAGGCAACCATCTGGCACTGCAGACGCACCTTCACTATGTCAGCTGGGGACACGACTAATACCTAATAAAGGAGAAGTATGAAAGAGAGAGAGACTTACTTGACAAAGAGGTTGAGTGACATTTAGAACAGAATGCAGCAACAAGGCTTTTGACAAAATCTAAGAGATGGGACAATATTAGCTCTGTTTTAGCCTCTCTACACTGGTTTCCGGTAAATTATAGAATTTATTTTAACATTTTTATGACCACCTTCAAGGCTCATGTTACTACACCTCTGAACTATTAATCCCCTACAAGCCAAATCGCAACCCGAGATCCTCGGGCCAGGTGCTGTTAGTAAACTCCTTTGTATAACCTACTGCATTGTTGTAATTCAACTACTACTAAATATAAGTCATCAGGGTGCCAGTGTCTGTGTGACAGTGTTATTCTACACAGCCAAAGCTAAAACATACCTGTGCAACTCCTCCAGCCAGGCCTGAGAGGAACATGTCCAGCTTGGCAGGTTTGGCATCAGAACTTCCATGCCGTAGTTGACGGAGGCACTGTAGGACATTCCTGTACGTCCCAAACACCACAGAACTGCTGAGGGACACAGTTGTGATGGGCATGGACATGCCCTTGAAGAAACCATTCACCTAAGGGAAGACAGTGACACAGACAGTGGGCTCACAATAAATAGTACAATATACTGTTGGGGGGGGGGGGCATTGTCCTAGTCATAACATTGGCCAATACTGTAGTGAAACACGACAGTAGTCCAAACTGCACTGCAAAGGTGAAAAATAAGGAGATACTGTCCATGTGTGACACACTCACCCCTTCAGTCTTGCATGTTGACTGGATACAATGCCAAACTCCCCTGTACTTGCTCTGGGTTTGTAACCGGACCTACACAGGTTTATCAAGAACAGCTTGGTTATTCAAATTCCCTGTAACTATGACTTTTCAGGTTACTGCAAATACACTGTGTAAATAACCATACCTTCACTGTGTCTAAAGGGTACCCAACAGCCACACCAAATGCCCCTGCAAACACAAAGGATCAGATCATCCAATAATTAAAAAGTAATCCACAAAGGATGGAGAGCAGGGGAAGGACTCTCCAAACAAGAGTGACAGTACAGTTGTGAATAGTTACAGTTAGCTTGAGTTGGACATTAGCCATTTAAAAC
>OOFE01005707.1:45942-65733 GCA_900323365.1 Monocentris japonica
CAACCACTGTTACAATTGGATAGACCCTTTTGTGAAGGGACTGATAAGACCTATCATTGAAATGCTGCTTTACCTGCATTAAAGAGACAACAAACCATGAGCACAACTGCTTAGAAGAACAAATTCTCTGATAATATTGGATGTGTGGGCTTTTTGTCTTTCCCAGAACACATAACCAGTCAGACATTCCAGTTTTCTGTCCCTTTTTAGTGAACCTCCTTGAGTTAAATTACAGAATTTAGGTGCTTTGTTAAATGGGTCACTGATAATATGCTCTGCTGGCTTTCTCACTGAAGGAAAAGATGACCTCAAGATTAGAACCACCCCACCACCAATTAGTTGGTGGTTGGTATCTACTGAGCATGAATGCAGACTTCTCTCTGTAAGCTGCTCTTGATAAGAAAATCCACAGAAATATCCAAAACATCAATGTCCATATTAACATCATATTATGTTTTTTTATATGGTTAATTATATGCTACTATTGTAAAAATGTCTGATAAATTGAGGCATATCTACCTCCAGCTGTTCCTTCTGGGTGAATCCTTTGACCCCTTTCCCTGCTGAAGTTTGGCCCATAAAAGTCATGACCTTGATCAGCGGTGTATGGCGGTTCAACATGGCCGCAATCTCCTGTACGCTCTCGCGAAATGATGAAAAGATCATCACACGTGTGTTTACTTCCTGAGGTCTAGTGACAGCGGCAGGCCCTGACCCTAGAAATCAATGGGACAGAAGCGAGAGAGAGACTGGTGAAATCAATGGGCCTCATTCATGAAAGTTTTTGTAAATTATTCGTAAATTTATGTGCGTACGAAAACACCAACGTGGGATTCATGAAACGTTCGGGAAACCTCGATTTGTGCGTAGAACAGGTGTATATTTGATGAATGCCAATCGTTCGTAAATTGGATGCGCGTGCGTGTTGAAGCCGACATGGATCAGAAGATCGATCAATAGGAAAGACCTCACTGTCGGGTGTCCAGTCGGCATTGGAGTTGGACACAGATCAAATCCAGGCTGCATCTTCATCAGATGGTAGGACTATGTAATTGTATTTTTAAGGCGTCCAATCCATGTGATGAACCCAAGTCTGATAGTCTTGTATTGTTATGAATGAGGACAGTTCAGCAAATACGCCATTTCAGCCTATTTTTTTTACAAGGCCACTGAAACATGTGCATGTTTCCAAACACGTAGGATTTGATCGTACCAACGAACAAATTCAGATACGAACAAATGATGAATCAGACTATCTTCGTAGAAACGTTCGTACAAAAGCTTTACGACCAAATCTGATCGTACGAACGTTTCGTCAATCAGGCCCAATATGAGGAAATTCCTTGAGCAAATGGTAGCTTTTTTTCAGCGCACTTTGTTTGATTCAGATCCTGGAACACTTCGTACTGTGGTTCTCTCAAGTGAATATGTTAAGTGTAAACAAACCCTGATCAGAAGGAATGTTGGTCTCTGCTCCCAAGTTGATTTACTAGCAAGTTATAAATGCACTTTGTTCTGTCTTTGTCTGGACAAGTGCCTCCAAAACTGTACAGTAGACAAACCGTATTTTAACTCTTTTGCAGTTCCACTGTGTCATTCATGCCATGGTGTAAACACCAAGCTCAGAATAACCACTCTAAATGGATGAGCCACAGCAAAGAACTGCTATGATAAGCAAATCACCGTTGTCGTCTGCGGAGCTCTCAGCCCACAGTCTAAAGTGCTGCAGCACCACCTCCTCCAGTTTCTGCAGTTTGGGATGACTGTAAATGAATGGCTCATCTGGACCTAGAAGTATTAATGGTAGAGGATGTTAGTCAAGCAGGGGCTGTGAATTGATTCACAGCTTTGTATTAAAGCACTTTTTATCAAACAGAGGGTTTGTTTCTGAGATGGGGTGGGGTGGAAACCTAAACAGATGACTCTGCAAGCCAGATTATGTACCAGAGGGTAGATATTATATAATATAGATACATATTGCATATATATATATTACATGGTATGAATGAGTGTTTGAGTACCAGCAGATGGCTTCAGAAACACTGCTTCCATCTCCTGGTAAAGGTCCATGAAGGCAGGAGTCCTCTGCAGCTCATTCCTTGCCCTGGACATCTCTGACCACACACAAGCAAACATAAGAGAGTGATCACATCAAACATTTGTTTTTAAATTCAAACAAAGAATATTACTGGCTGAGTGTGATGGAGGATTTTGGGGTATGATAGGGCCTGTTTTCTGTATTCTACATTCAGGAGAAAGTTAGAGAATTTGTATGAATTGGAAAGATACACGCTTAAGGAAAATGTTCCCTGTTACAGCCTAGCCAGCTGCATGGATGAAGATGGTGGAATCAGTCTGGAATGCACTAAAAGCCTGGAGGTGAGGTATCCTACCTCTAGATCCGTCCATGATGCCCTGGATGTAAAAGAACAGCGATCGGAGCCCCATCTGAATCAGTAGTTCGTAGCCATGGTACAGGCTGATGCAAAGGGCAAAGTCCCCCTCCAACATTCCCTGCTGTGGACCCTGGAGACGACATGTTGCTGGACATGAACCAAGGTGGATTCAGACCCACTATAGTGTCTCACAAAACTTGGAGATATGGAAAATGACATGAAAGCCAGGAAATCACTACTGGGACCAGATTTCATGTGTTGATTGTACGCAAGCAATAGATAGAGTGATAGATACATAGACAGATAGGACCAAGCCACATTCTGTGTACAGTTTTTGATTTGGTGATGGTGAATCTACATGCCAAATAAAAATGAAACTGCTCACATACATATGTGAATGTGTAAACACATACAGTTGCAATAGCCACATAATATAATTGTTGGTACCATTGGTAACAATTTGATAAAAAGGCTGTAAGTAAATAAATTATACAAATATTATTATTATTTGAGTTTTTCTCAAATAATAATGTTAACTTTTTTAAAGTAAAGATCATCACACATGAAAACCAAACTAGTTAATTTTAAAGTTATCGCTCACTGCTTGTGTTATGTATTTTCTACAGCCCTTTTGGCTCATCTTTATCGGGGGTGCCAATAATTCTGGAGGGTTGTGTATCATATCATATAAGATAGTATAGCATACAGTGTATCTATAAAATGGAACTGTATCAAAATGCTTCATAGTGTAGAGTCTATGCCTTGATGTGTGGTGGTGGGTTCTTGCGGAACTGTTCCCTGGCTAGGATGAGCTGGTATTTGGTGAGGGTCCGCAGGTCCTTATGGGCCATCGCCCGGTTCTGGACAAGACGAGAGGTAAACTTCTCCAGCACCTGCCAGAGATGGTAACAAAGCAAACAGCTTAGAGACCACAGACATGCAGGCCTACATCAATGATGGGCCATTACCTTTGTCAAGGGATAAGGGATGCGTCAGACTTAACATCCTGCAGACACAAAGCTGAAAAGTAGTATGTTCTTTTGCTGCTCTAAAAAAACTTTGTGATCAATGTGTTTTGTGAAATGTGTTTTGTGAAAAGGTTTTATGAATAGATCTGACTTTTGACACAGATTGAAAGAGAGTCTTACTTCAACCACAGATACACAATAAAACTAAAAATGTCTTGGACTCATTTCCTTGTAATAATGGGAAGAGAGTAGGAGGTAGTCTGTCAGGCAGACAAATTTAATGTTAATATCTATTCATCTTCACAACCACAGACAGGAAGCCAAAGTGGGAGGCTGGATCATTATAATTTCCATTTCTTTTATAGGGAACTGCTGCTCTAGAAACAGAAAAGAATAAAGGGCTGGTCTGGTACCTTGTGTAACAAAGGACATATAATTGAAGCAACACATACCATTGTAAATGGTATGTGTTGTGCAAAGAAGGCCATATGATGTTAGTATAAATTTTTAAATAAACAGAATGTCTATAAAGTTGCTTAGATTTACAGTTTCATATATAATATTTTTTTTTCCATTTCATTTTTCATAATAGTTATATACATATATAACACAAAGGCTTAGCTTTTTCCAATACCCAGACAATCCTGAGTCACCACTAGAACTACAACTGATTGGAATTCAAAATTCTGTGGTTGTGAAAAACGAATGGAAGCCGTTTCCCTCTCAGACGGCGACCTAAGCTGGCCTCTGCTGAGTCTCTGCCTGCTGCTCTGAGCTGAGGTGAAATGCGAGTACAGCACCTAACCCTCACTGTATACCGCAGAGCCTCGGAAGACAAAAGCAAAGGGTTAAGTAACAACCGTTAATTCCACTGGCTTTTCAACAAACATCAACAGCTATGTCACCGAGGCCTAAAAGTGCTCTCATGCCAGTGAAAGGAGGCCAGTCTTTGCAGCTCTGTCCATCTGGTTAGGATTGTACCTCATCATATCATAGGTTTATATTTCAAAATAGTCCACTTCACAAGGGGTCATAAGATCTGAGTTACTGGGAAATTGTCTACCAACCAAAGCCTGACCAAATAAATAACCTGTAACCCTGTTTTAACAAACTTACAAATAAAGATATTTTTATGTCAGGTTCTATGCTGTCTGGTGCAAACTTAAGATTTTACTGATTTCTTAGGCCCAATTAGGTCTGACTGTTAGCTGCATCTCTGATCTTTTAAGCCTTGATGAGCCTGAGTGCAGCCAGCCTGAGATCCTCATGCAGGGCCCTGCTTTACCATCTTTTATCTTTATTTATCTTTTTTTCTGTCATCTTTTAAAATCACATTTTACATGCAGGTTTTTGTATAACTTGGTTTTACCCATTTTAGTCCCATGATGTTGACTGTGTAATTGTGATTTAATTGTGTTTTTAATTCATGTATGGCATTGCTCATTTTATAGGCTTTTATTATTTAGTTTCAATGTTTGTAAGACACTTTGTAAGAATTAAAAATATAAATAACAATAAAGTTCATTATTATTATCATTATTATTATTAGAACAGGTCATCTATTATTTTAAGACTAATCGAGTAGCATAAATGTAGCACTGGGCAGTGGGAAACGTGTACTAATCATTACATACAGGGATTAGAAAAAGGAGCGACTCAAATTTAATCAAGCCTTAGGCGACAAAGCTAATTGCCTAATCCTACTAAACTACTAACAGCCAGACAGACTAACCCATATTTTGGGGGTGGTGGTATTGTTAAGAGCCAGCAATCCAGGCTGCATCTTCATCAGATGGTAGGACTATGTAATTGTATTTGTAAGGCGTCCAGTCCACGTGATCAACCCAAGTCTGATAGTGTTGTATTGTTATGAATGAGGACAGTTCAGCAAATACACCATTTCAGCCTATTAGGTCTTTCTTTACCACTGAAGGCCACTGAAACATCTTGTTGTTGTTGAGGTTTGGCACTACTGCGTGTTTCCAAACACACAAACAAATTCCTGCATGTTTCCAAACACACGTAGGTTTTGATCGTACCAACAAACAAATTCAGATACGAACAAAATGATGAATCAGACTATCTTCGTAGAAACGATCAAATCTGATCTTACGCACGTTTTGTGAATGTGGCTTAGATGACATGTCTTGCTTCACCACAGCTGCCATGTGAACTGAGAGATGCCATCTACCTTACGTCTTCTAAATGGCATGCAGATAAAGCAGCAAAGGTAGAATCATATCAACTACAAGTATATGTTGCAATGTATGACTGTATCATGAGCACAATAATAACAATAATACTGTTTTTACTACTGGTAACGATGATAATAATAATAATAATATATTAGTCTACATGTTTTATCATGCTTGCTGTTGTATGTCATACTGACTGCAGCAGTACTTCCACATGTGAGATGGTTAAACTCAGTTTTTTGCAGCTATATTGGGAGCTAAGGCATCTCTGTTTATATGTTTTAATAGACTTGGCACAGTGGAGAGTGACAGGAAAGATGGGAGAGAAGAAGGGGATGCAGCGAAGGTCTTGAGCTGGATTTAAACCGATGGCATTACCTTCAGCCAGCTGGGTAACGAGGATGACCCTGGCAGCAGAGTTATAACCTCAATTTGTAGGAGCAATTCGTCATAACAAAATGGTCTGCCATATTTCCCGCTGCTAAAAGCCTGTATATTTCACAGGCTCTTTATCACAGATTCATCAAAGTGATAATTACATTTTCTGTGCTCTGATGAGCAGGATGTAGGTTAGCTGGGTGGACTGCTCCAGAGTTATGTTGATTCCACCACTTTCAGACTCTGCACAAACTCTGCCATACTGTAGTGGCAGATCCAACTGCCTGTGTTACACACACACAAAAGCACACATGCACACGTGGCCAAGCTATTCAGCAGTTACTGGTTCAATGACAGTAGAGGGTTGGGGAGAGATAACAAACTGCTGGTTAACACTAGCTCAAATAAACACAAAACTTTAGCTCTAAGAATTTATGATTTGTCTGCAAATCATATTCTTTTAAAGATCTCTATTAATATTTGATGTTTTTTAACCCTGCCACAAAAACTATTTTGCATGTGGCTATAATGTGCACAGAATTACAAAATAAATAATTGCTAATAAGGAAATGTATCAAATGCTTTCAAATGCTTATATACTACTTTAACAAATAACAGACCACAAGCCCTGCAGCAGCAAGGCCACAAGACCAAATCTCTATTAAGGTAATTGACAGGTAGACCTGAATGGGGCAACGTGCACCCGATGGTCAGATCCAGATTATGAGATTACAGAGAGACAGATTAGTGAGGTCGCTTTGTCGTCTGGGTGGAATGTGGAGAGAATGACAGAATGTGCAGAAAGAAAACTGCCTGTTCCAGTTAGAACAATAAGAGAGAGAAAGGAATAGGACCCATTTAGGCCTACATGTGAAGAAAACTCAACTGAACATTGCGCCCATACTGAGAGTATTTAGGACTACATGCAATAAACACAGACAATACCAGTACATTCCTATACAAATAAAGTTTATTATAATTATTATTATTATTGGAAAAGAAAAAGTTCACACCTATATCTTAAAGTGTGCTATGATTGGTGTATGATTGGTGACAAATAATGGAAAACTGAATTTGAAAAGACGATGTAACTATTCCCTTATCATTTTTTGGGATAACGCAATTAATGTACAGGCATCTGAAACTGCAAACTACCTTGTAACTATATATGCTATTCTACATAACTAACGAGGAAAGATACATTTTCTGAAGAGAATATGAGTGTACATGGCAAGTTTAAAGTACCAAATTATTATTGTGTGTGTGTGTGTGTGTGTGTGTGTGTGTGTGTGTGTGTATTCTTGTACTTTTATCTTTGTGAGAACCAGTTGGTGAGTTTTGAGTCAGGACATTAGGCAAAATTAGGTTATTTTGGTGTGTCCTAACTTCAAGGGGGTAGTTAAGGTCCACGTCAAGGGAATCTTTTTTTTTTTTTTTTTTTTAAATGAACCATAAAAAACAAAAACCATAAAAATTTGCAATAACACAGCAGACAAGAAAACGTTTCTGAAAACACCCTAACCTGCAAAATCATTGACAGAGCACATGTTCAAAGAAGGCTTCAGGACTGCAGGTGTGAAGTGTATGAAATGTGTGAAATGTATTCTTATAAAATGTGTATTTTATGGTGTCTGCTCCCTCTACTACTGCTACTATACCTACAAAGACAGACACATGTACACACACTCTCCTTCTCCCTCTCCCTCCCACTATCCACCAGTACATCATTGCTCTGCCCTGTCCTGTTGACAATGTACTCAACAATTCATAAAGGGTCTGGGTACAAATAAACAGATAAGTACAGTGTGTAAAACATAAATGCCTACCTGAAGCTGTCACATAGAACTCAAATGCATCCTATTCAGTATTTACGTTTTATTGCTGTGTAAATAGACGCTGAATGGTGGGGAATAGATTCTTGTCTGGACAAACATTTTTACACTGGCACAGGCTAAATTTCTGAATATTTAAAGACTGTTTTAATTCATTCTGCCATAAAAGTACAATTACCAAACTGAACGAGTCTATTCGCTTCTTAAGAATTCATCATGGTTTATAAATCGGATAATTTGATGTAAAATACAAGAAAAACGCACACCTGTGAAATATGAATGCGCTCAAAAACAAACACTAGTCACACTGGAACTCAAGTGTCACTTTAGCTACTGTTTAATGGCTCTGTTGTTTGACAGAAGAACACAGTTTGATTAATGTCATTATTTGAGTATATTCTGTAAACCACTGCCTCTCTTGGCGTATTGCTTGATCAAATTCCTGTGTTGGCGTTCTCGGGTATTTATTTTCCTGGCTGGAGGAGGGCGGGCCAGCAGGGGACTCGAGCGTCACGTGGACCGCATTCGTCCCCTATAAACATCACATTCACCTCGGCCATGGCAAGCCTCGCGCTGCGCTTAGCACTGACGGACGAAGCGTAATAGCGTCTTGGTTTTCGCGAACATCAACTAATATCTAACGAAGATGAATATCGACTCGTTTTAGATATGCTTAAATGCGCCGGGAAAAGCCGCGTCCTGCCTGGTTTGTTGAGCGAGAAGTAGTTACTCTACTAATCCGGACTAACGTTAGACACCGAGGTCCAAAAAACAGATTCGCACCGAGACAAATCGTAGATTCGGGGACTTTTAGTAACTGATTTAAGTGATTGTTTTAAACCAAACGGCGGCATTAGCGACCTATCGCTTCGGTTAGTTACTAATTCCACAAACCTTAATGGACCGCGGTGGTTGCCGATTAAATGGCGGTGGCGATGGTAACGGCCCCGAGTCTGGATCACGACAAGGGATGATCACACTGGAAGACCTTGAGTCTTTCACCGAAGAACAACCGTCAGACTCAGGCAACGGGAGCCATGAAAGGGAGGGTGAGACGATGGAGGACGAAGACGAGGATCCAGATCGACTGCTGCACTACTGGCAGGACGTAGCTAGGGGACACCAAGTGGACGTCCCTCAAGGTAAAACAAATACACAGTAAACAAAACATTTAGGGAGTCGACAACACATCGTTCGGTTCTGGACCACACTGTGTGGCCCAGCCTTTTAATTTGGCGTATAACAAACTTATAATTCAATATGATCTGTACACACAACGTAATAGCAATACCCGCACACATATTAGCTCTCTAGGTTACTTGGTGTTAACTTCCTATAGGTCTGCAACCGTACAGAGCGACCTAGTTTGCAGTGTGAGAGATCAACCTGTCAGAGCTAGAACTACGCGTAGTCCGCCTCAATCAGGCAGCATGCGCTTGAACTATAGATAAAACAACGTGTTTTCATCCATTAAATATAGGGCAACATGTTGCAATACATAGATAAACAAGTGTCAGCGTTAAGGCTATACCTTCAAGCATGAAATTGTTGTAACATGGCACACAATAGTGATTTCCAAAGTGGAGACAGGGACCACCGGGGTTCCCCAGCAAAACGAGGAAAAGTTAAATTTCGCTATTATTTCATTCACTAGAATTTTGCACTATATGAGAATGTATAAACACTGTTTTGATCACAGGATTCCCTATCCCCACTTACAGTATACTTATATAATTCTGTACTAAGTCATATTTAACAACAAATCTTTTGGGAAACATTGGAATACATTATCGATACCCATGCAAAGAAGAAGTAGCTGCATCTTCTGCCATGCTTAACAGTGTTGTACAGAGAGAGCATCAGTACAGTGAGGTATTTGGGATAAACCCTGTATTTTGACTAGTATTTATGACACTTCAATAAAACAATGATTGCGAGGCACAGTTTTCATTCAGGTCCAGCCCAGAAAAAAATCATGCCTAAGTGTGTTGTCCTCAAATGTACAATATTATTACAGTAAAACCTCTTCCCTCTTGAGTAGGCAGCTTTGCCAAGATGGTAAAAGTAGTTAAAACATTTCATTTCAAGCTCAAAAACTAAGATGAGCAAACAGGGGCCGTGCCACAGTTAGAGCACTGTTAAAGCAGTATTAGATGAAGTGGTGCATTGATGTTGGCTTGGAAATTACTTTAAGTACAGCCTATGTAATTTGAGCCCATTGAGCAGTAGGGTGTTTCCTAGAATCCTAAAACTTCAGCTATATCATATGTATACAGAATAGAGGAAAACATTCACATTTTGCCAATAGCTTGCAGTTTTGCCCGCTGAATGGCTAAAATGATTTAATTCAGTTCATTTTCTGTCTCTCAATTGATCAATCAAACATTACTGTGATGACTGCTACACCTTTCAGTCACAGGACTCTGTGAGCAATGGAGCCATTACAATGGAACTTAAGACAGCTCAACATACCATAACAGAACACAACATAGGCAGAAATACAGTACAGCAGAGGGACTGGTGTGTGACCTACTTCCAAGAGTGTGGACAGGGAACACAGGGTTGAAGTGCTCAACATCCTTTTGACCTGAAAAGGTGGAGTCTGACTATAGCATGCAACTGTCCTTAAATAGTCTCTCAAAGCATGACATGTGCATATACTCATATACTAAAATGGTCTGTACCATCTAATTTGCTATTTGCACTGTATGCTTTTAGGTTAAACACACACTTTTCAGTACAGCGGGAGGTGAATAGGCTTTATCAGGAATAAGGTAATGGTAGTTAGGCTAGTACCTTACATTCATTGTAGAACAGGAGTTCCCATTCATGCATTATTATCACCAATATAACTTTTAATATAACTCCGCCTCACCTCACTGTAAACTTGGCTCTCATTGTCTGTTGGCGGTCTTCTCTCTTGGGTTGAATCTGTGATACCCACACATTTCAGGACCCGCCCCGAAGACAGGTCATAAATATCAAACGTGTTGGATATGATCAGGGCGTCTCGAGTCGGTGTAGTTAAGATTGAGTTTGTGAACTTGTGATTGTCGGGGATGTCCAAATACGGTGTTAATCGGCCAGATAATCCTCTAGTGTGTCCCCAGCCTTAAGGAGGAAACAAACTAGAAGAGAATCTGGCCTTGTGCGCACCCTACAGCGCTGCTACTGTAGGGTGTGCACACAACCAGAGCATTGTCAGTGAGAAAAATATAGAACTGCAAAAAGATGACTCCGTCAACTTCAATAGTTTGGGAGAAGGCTGAGATGGAACTACAGAGGCTAACTTGCGGTGTGTTTGGTGGTCCTGCAAACTTCAATCGAGCTTTGTCTGACATGCCACAATGCAATAGATAATAACTGAATCTCCATTTTTAGGTGAACTATTCCTTTAAATTTCCTCAGCCCTCGCAGTGTAAGCTAGTAGCACTGTAAGGACGCCCTTTACAAACCACATGCACTCTAATCCTAGTTCTTTGACTGCTGGAAACAAAGATGATGTTGTTACTTGCAATGGATGTTTACAGTGGCTCCTTGTAAAGTTCAGGAGGGACACCTGATACTTGATATGGATGCATGCACCACCCAACCTGTACACGAGATGGAATGTATTGTCCCAAAGATGCAGGCCATGATTCTTCAAAGAGAGCACTCTTAAACAACTGTTGCATTGCAACAAGTGATTTGTTGACACTACTAAATACAGAATGAACACCAACAAAGAGGATTTCTAATGCTCCCTTCCTAATTATTGACATTACCAGTAGCAGGTACATTAGCACATCAAAGAAACTACTGACAAATTAATACTGCCAATAACACAAACCCACTAACTGGGACTTACTGGCATGCAGCTTTTGCTACCACACTAATCTATTGCCACAGTGAGGCATTTCTGCATTTTGAAAGTGTGTTTGAAGCTGATTAGTTTCAAACAAGTAGCCTATGATCCTGTTTTTAATGTTCCCATAAACCTACTTTTTCTCTGACCGTGTTTTTCTCAAGAGGAAAAGGATTGTTAACAAAATAGGTTAGTCAACACGCCGGGCATTGCATGTACTAGTAGGCACAGACTGCTTTGGGAGTGCATGTAAATGTTTATTATTAAATTATCCTCTAAGAAACGTGGTTTTGGGTTGAACTTAATCAAATCAGTGAACATCCCCCGAGGAACCACAGCAGGCTACAGTCTTGACAAATTCAAATGACTCTAATGACATGCTGTCCTTTACAGAGCTAGGCTACCCTGTAAAGGATTTATCATTGGTACAGGTGTAGTTATTGAAAAGATAGCTAAAGTATGTGTTTGGATCAGCCACAGATAGACTACCCTCTCTCCTAAGTATAGATTGGAAACCCCAAGTGTCTTTGCGTTGACTGTTCTGCATCAACACTGCATGTCTTTAGAGGTGCTACTATAGAGTCAGCTCTAATAAACACCACTCTCTGCAGCATCCTGGCACAGTACCCTGCCCGTCTACTAGCGTCGATATAATATGAATGGAATAAAGTTGGACTGAAGTATATGTATGCTGTGTGTATGGAAACATTGTTTCAGGGTCAGAGATAACCTCTCGTTTTAATCCATGTACCATGTAGAACGAGCAGTGTGTAGTAAGAAACAGACATGATTGCTTGTACATGGTGGTGCTCATAGAAGGCCAAAATGTGCACTTTGTCTACACTTTGACTAGTAAACAAGTGTACTGGGACTTCAGGAAACAAACGTATATGGACAAACAACAAGCACCAGACTATTTGTTCACTCTTATCATAATCTTGTAAATAATATACTATTTTTGCAACCAAGTATTGTTTGTTTGTTGACAGATATGGCAGAGCCCATCCAACAGCTAACCAGCAACAACCAGGGACGCAGTAACAGAGAAAACGTCCCTTTCACCCTCATCGCACGCAAAGAGAAGGTAAGTCTGACCCATACTATTTCACCTATCAAGACAATCTTTCTACTCTCAGCCTGGGCTACCCAGTCTGTTTATATTGTTTTCAAGTTCTACGTGAAAAGGCAAGATGTGCCAAATCCATAAGCCGCAACCTAGTATAAGTTCAGTTTGGTGAGGTGTGTCTGCACCAGGACTAGACCTGGAAATCGAGACCTTGCATGACAACACACAAGCCAAAGAGGGGAGTAGTTGAGATGCCTAGTCTATTCTGCAGGCCCATTAGGGTAGTTAACTGTCAGATGCAAGAAGCAGGCATTACATAGAACTAAATGGTTAATAAAATGAATATCTGTAATGAATCAATTCAGGAATTTGTAATGAATCCATAGTGAAATTTAACATTCACTTTTCCTGCCGTTCCAAGTAAATTTGATGTTGCCGGTTCTTAGTTCATGCCAGCGTAGTTGTTGACTTACATGTCCCTGTACTTCTTCTAACTGAACATCTGTGTGCATGTATGAGCATGACCGTGAAGGGGAAACAGCCTTTATTCACTTCACTGTTAAAACCACCAATTTTCTTTAGTTAACAGAAACATATACAACACCTACAGAAATATTTAAAGCCTTGGACCGCACATACACTTCTTGTGTCATTTAATGTATCTGAGGCTTAATTAAAAAGACAAACAGGAATCAAATATGTGTGAGTACAGGTCAGCCTTTTTATTTTTCGACAAGGCCAGGATAATTCTGTCACCCACTACAATAAGCCGTTTAAACTTCTTAGGGGAGCATATACAGTAAATAAAAAGGGCTAATTGGTTTTAACGTGGGTTAATTAGTTTGTTGAAACTTGGCCAGGTTAAACAAAGGAGAATCCATGGCTCCATTTTCTTAGAACACTGTCTAGTGTGCGTTGTTTTACTGCCTTAGAATAGAAAGCACTTCGACAGTAATAAGGCTTCAAGCTGTAGGTCCTACACCTGAGCTTTGATGGTGACAAGGTGCATAAGAGAAGACCCGGTAGTCTTAGAAATGTAGATTAACTCCCACATATCATCACACGCCTTAAGTGAGAAAGGTCATAAGACTGAAACATTGTATGTTGTAAATACTTGAATTGCAAGTTGCAGATGGTGTGCACAAGTTATTTTTCACACATTTTGTAGACAGCAGATTTGCTAGCGTTCTCAATTCCCATCTGTGGCAACAGAAAGGGACAAGAGAACTTTACAACATTCCATTTTATAAAAACTAAAACTATAAAAACAAAATGGATATGAAAGTCCTAACTAAGTTCTCTCCTGTCTCTGCCTTTATCTATGTGTATGCTTTTCCAGTGTGAGGAGGTGCTATATGAGAAACGCCACTATGAAAAGGCCCACTGGGCGTGTATCACAGTGCGTGAGGACACCTATGAACAGAGCATCTGCTATGGCTTTATGAGGATAATGAGATACATCTGCCAGCAGAACTCTTTAGGTGAGTCCACAAACGACACGCCATTTAACATACACATTCAATGTCTGGCCTAATCGTTCCTCAAAATCATTTGCCTTAAATCATCTCCAAACAGAATCATATCTCCAATAACATTTCAAGTAGGCCTGTGAGCAATTATGGAAGATTTTCTTTTTCACCTCTTTAGGTGAATACCTGGGCATGACAATGCCCATCGTGACGGTGGTGCGTACAGACGAGAACCACTCTGTGATCTCCCACGATGTGACCGTGGCCTACTACCTTCCCATTAACCACCAGGCCCAGCCCCCGCAACCTTCGGACAGCGATATCACCATAGAGGTCTGGCCTGCCACTGTGGTATACACAAGGTCAGTAGAGAATAAAAGAAACGTTACTGCTTCTACTACCACTGTTGCAGGTTAACTGCCTCCCCCAATTAGCAATGATGCTGAGAATGATTCTAGTCAACAAAAGGACAAATGAAGATAATCTGTCAGCACACAGATGTGTGAACGAATGATCGGTCCGTTTTGCTTACTTTGCATGGACATGGAAATCTGATGCCTCTCACTCTTGCATCCTTTCGTCCTTCCTTCTCCCAGGGTATTTACCGGACCCACCAATGAAGTGACCATCATTAATCAGATCAGTCTCATGGCCGAGGTACTCGACTCCCCTGGTGTGTGCGTCAATGATTCTTTCATCATAGCTGGCTACACCAACCCAGCTCACAGCAACCGTCAGAATGAGATCTGGTTCCTAGAGCGACGCTAACAGATGAGAGGATCAAGCAACAACCTACCTGTGACCCTTGAACCCCATAAGTTTCCCTTAACATTACCCTTCCCTACCAAGCAAGTTCAGCTCCTGCTCTAGCTTTTAGACTATAGAAAGCCCACTTGAAACGCAGTGCTTTGGGTTAAAAGTTTAAATAGTTTTAGTTCCTAGTGCTTGTTGTGAGTGATAAACCCATGGTGAGCACTGACAGTGATGGAACAGTGACAGTGAGGAACACGCAACAACTTTCCCTTTGTAAACAGTGAAGCCAGGTAAGATGAGGATTCCAGCTCTATTCCCTTCCCTTCCCGTTTGTGGCACAGCTACTTGTCATGTGGGGAGTAGGTCCATGAACACTAGGCAAACTTTTTCTCTTACACTCGCTAGCTGAGGCGATTATAACTCTGTCATGGTTGTTCTGCTGGTCCTCTATCTCTGGACCACACAGGTCACTTCAGGTGTTATGAAAGTGTACACACACACACACACACACAAAATGTACTTTAGAATAATATATACTAGACCAACTTTTGAAACAGGATGTCGATAGAACTCAATATCTACATGCTACTTACTGTAAACAAACCAGTTATTACAGCTCTGAGCTCTAGGCTAACTCTACATACAGTAATTATAGAGGGGTTCTGTGGGGGATATCTGCAGCCTGCAAGACAACCAAATAAACACTATCCCGGCCAGAACAACTGGTTGCTTGAGGAACGCTAAAATAGCCTTCACAAAGTTAGATGCAAAGCAGAGGACACAAATTTAGAAAACAAACAAACTACAACACCACTAAACAATAACAACAAAAAACAGACCAATATGCTTTGAGAAAGAGCCAACAGTACGAATGTATAGATACAGGGAGAGAGTGAAAACAAATGTTACATTTCTATAAACCAAAAGCTGAAATAGTCACTCATTTTACTGCTGAAAGACAATCAAAAGTGCTGTTGTTCACAAATGCATACATATGTACCTCTTTCTCGTGCTCCTGCTACTTGCTGCTCTGTCAGTGTTAGTGAGTATGTATGCACTACTGTACCTGCAAATTACCACTGCTGCTGAGTAGAGACAATGCAACCAAGAGAGAACGGCAGAGAACATTACTGTACTCATGGTGATAGATTTGTCAGATAATTGATTTATATTTTAATAAATGAAAGCTACTTAAAACTATTTTAATGTTTAACCATCAATCCAACAAAAATATAAAGTCCTAGAGTGAAAGATAAGGATGTATTTTTTATCTTCAGTATATTTTGTAATTAACCAAACCAATGAATGTGATAAGCATCATACTAGCTATATTTTGTCAACTACAGTTTACAATAATATAGGATGGTTTATCAGTTTTGTTTTAAAAGGAGGATATGCCTACTGCTCAGCATTGGGCAATGATAAAGTAGTTGTGAGAATGTCAGTCAAATGAAAGATGCATCCACAGAAACTAGACCTGCACTTTGTCAAATCATCACTGTGTGAAGACTTGTCTATAAGTTACAAAAATAAGAAAATAACCCACGAACGCTACACAACCAAGAGTATCAGCTGGTCCTATCTTTCTTTAGTATGTATGCAAACAACGTTGTAAACCATTTTCTACTTCAAGTGCAAATAGTCTGTGATTCCACCAGAATCTCTCATGAATGAGCAGGCTGGTAGTATAGCCTTGAGGAAGCCTATTCAATACATGTAACATTAAAGGGAAAATCAACCCAAATAATAAAGTGTAAAACCAAGAAGCCGACAGATATGAGTATTGTTTTGGCGTTTTTTGTGGAGGGGGTGGGTTGCCATGTCAGGTTATATTTCAGATCTCGGGTTGAATTCAAGACTGTCAAATGCAAAGAATTGACTTTGTATTAAATGGTTGTAGAGCAGAGAGGATGCTCTATGGCAGCTGTAGATGAGCAGACACTTGTGAAACCTTGGTCAATTTGGGTTGATTTTCCCTTTAAGAACCTGAATATTTGGGAACATCTAGTTTGACGATTTGTTTTTCCTTTCTGTTCACTTATTTTTTCAGTGTTTTGTATAAGTGTGCTATACAGTGAAAGTCAATGAAGTGCAACAACAAGAGCTACTGTGGTTGTCTTTGTTTTGTTCAAGAAAAGAAGGTATTTGTCAACTTTCTTTTGAAAAATAAAGTGATATTGAATTTTATTGAGTTTACCATATTGTGGTATGAATGCAGCAGATATTTCAATCAAGTGCAGTTTCAGCTCTGTTTCAGTTATTTTAAATCCTCCCATTGCCTCTTTTTAAAAAAAAAACAACGGCATTTGCCTCAGTGTAAGGCTCTGCACTGCAGCTGTGATACCTCCATATCATTCTGGCTCCAATATCTACCTGTTTCTACAGCTATTACTACAGACAAATGCTGCTATAATTCGATCATAAGGTGGGGAGGCATACATGATATACAAGCTATGAAGTTTCCCAAACTGATTCATGCCCTCTCTGGCTTACAGCACCTTACTCACAACATGTGCTCTTAGGGGAAGGAAAGAACAAAACACTTCAAATACCTCCAATTATGATAACTGGAATATTATTTTTATTCATCTATTAACCTATCCTTACTAATCCAATAAAAACAATGGTATATGAATTAAAACATTTCGTGTTCACAGTCAAAGTGGATGTGTCAGCCTTGAAAATAGAATGAAAAGTGTACAAAGACTAGTAGCCTGTGCTGGAGGTATCTGTACCAACAACTATACTTACTGTAGAATATGCCGAAAGGCTATTACTTCCTTCATGGGATCACAATCTGTAGCAAACAAAAGGGGTCACACCCCATTTTGTTCTACATTACATACACTAGCCTATTCTCCACCAAAGAGGGAAACACTGGGGCTCAGTAACATAGTAACATGAGGAGCTCTCACAAGAGGGACACACACACACACTCTCTTATCGAAAACCAGAAATGAACTGGAGTCAATAATAATCTTTAGTTTGCAGCTGCAGTACAGGTAAACATACAGTAAAACTGTTTTGTCCTCTGGACTTCTTTCTATACAGATTGTTTATGGGCTTAGCTCTAAACTTCATATCAGCACACTCAATTTAACAAACAAATGATTTCTTTTTTAACAAGAAAATGTGAATTTGTAGGGAATGCCACTAAAAGGTTCCACTGCAGACTGCAACACAGACTGTTGATGCTGAGTGGTAGATGCTTCAGCAATGGCTTGAAGACAATACTCTAGTTGCTGGCTGTAATTACAGGCCATCTCTCTGTAGAGACCCTGCCTCCCTCCACACTCAACCAAAACCAGAACCACAACACTGAGACATAAGGGGAAAGGAGATATGATCAAAATGGATCTATGTAGATCAACTTGTCCAGCCCATAATAAACTTAATAAAATAAAAACTGTCTAGGAAAAAAAATAAAACTGACCTCAAACCTTGTCTGGTTGCATAACCGTTGCATCAGTGCTCAGATGACACCGGAGTACAAGGCTGTCTCAACTCTTGATCCTCTCATGGCCTTGGGACCAACACTGAGAGGTCAAAGCATTGACTAGAATTCCATTAATCAGCTTCTTTGTGTCATGTCCACCCCTAATCAGCTGGAGGTTGATAAGGCAGGTTAATTAAAGACACCTCCCAGGGGGTAAGGAGATGAGGAGACTGAGGAGACTGAGGATACCATCAACACACAAGAAGAATCCAAAAAGAGAACAGGGAAGGTAATCTGTGTTCATCAACAGTGTGAAGGCCGAGCCGAGCTAATGTACGACAGTCCTGATCTTTTAACAGCAGCTGTGATATTCCAGCTGTCCAGCCAGGTGAGACAGATTAGTCTGAGTTAGAGCTGCAGAAATACAGTACAGTAGAGAGAGAGCATGCTGGTTCCACTGATGATCCAACACACGAGAAGGAGAGAGCCCAGGGTTCCTCTAATGATCCCAACCCATTCAGTCTGACTTCAGACCACACATACAGGCAGACCTCAGTGTGCCCTAGGATGCTGTTTTCATTACATATCAGTCCATCCATTATTAACTGGCCTAGAGAAAACCACACAGAGACGGGAGAGGAATATGATGCTGAGGAAAGACATGAACAGCATTCTGACTTAAAAGAGAGATGAGGATTTTGTACTGTAGAGGCATATATTGGCCACAAGGTGGCAGCAATAGACCAAAAACAAATGTCACATGATCTGAGTCATAAGGCAACCAAGCAGGAAGCAATGGAGGGAAGTTTGAATACAAAACAACCTTTTTGTCTAAGTTTGTGTGCATGTCTGTCAGTGTGTTTGTGTTTCTATTTCTGATATGACACAATCTGAATATGACAAATATTCCGCACAGAACACTGTCAGCTGTTATACCCCCGTAAAGCAGCCGGACCGGACTCTGTCTCTCCCGCCACCCTGAAGCACTGTGCTGATCAGCTGTCTCTGGTGTTCACTGACATTTTTAACACCTCACTGGAGACATGCCACGCACCAACCTGCTTCAAGACCTCCACCATCATCCCTGTCCCAAAGAAACCAAGGACCTCAGGACTTAATGACTACAGACCGGTCGCCCTGACCTCTGTAGTAATGAAGTCTTTTGAGCGCCTTGTGCTATCCCACCTCAAAACCATCACTGACCCCCTCCTGGACCCCCTGCAGTTCGCCTACAGAGCCAACAGGTCTGTAGATGACGCATGAACATAGCCCTCCACTTCATCCTCCAGCACCTGGACTCCCCAGGAACCTACGCCAGGATCCTGTTTGTGGATTTCAGCTCTGCTTTCAACACCATCATCCCGGCTCTCCTGCAGGACAAGCTCTCCCAGCTCAGCGTGCCTGACTCCACCTGCAGGTGGATCACTGACTTCCTGTCTGACAGGAAGCAGCAC
>OOFE01005724.1:6111-23762 GCA_900323365.1 Monocentris japonica
GCCTCTAAAGCTCTCTTCAGCCCCAGCATGTGACTGTGCTTTAAGAGAAATCCTTGATGTGGCGCCGGCGAGAAACAGAGATATGTGGATTTCCCCGAGTCTGGAAGTCTGTGTCAGGTCAGGGAGAGAGTCAATGAGGAGGATTCAGTTTGAAATCATCAGCATATTTTGGGATTTGAAGACCCCATTCAGAGCCTGCTGAGCCTCTGCTTATAGCTGACTGTAGCTGTCAGTGATACACGGCACAGCCAAACACACTTTGGGCTCCAAGTTTTTACAAGGCTTTCCTTTATCCATATTTCATATACTGAAATGAACATTTTACTGTTTTGACAGCTACAGTTTAGTACATTTATTGTATGCTGTTTTATTTACGCGCCGCTTGGAGTAGGATAATGGTGCAGGAAAACTTTTCCTTGCTTCATAGTTACAGTGTACATTGCGAGAAGCCATTAAGTCAAATCCCAGTTCTTTGCTGCATTCCAAGAAACCTTAGACAGCTTTGTTTGAGTCAGTGCCATGCAACACTTATGTAAACAGTGAATTATGTAGACAGACATACTGTAAACCCATGGGACTCGATTTATACGTTCCTTACACAGAAATGTTGTTCCTGGAAAAGTTGTGTATTATAAACATGTTAAAATCAGAGGTTGACATCAATTTTGTTCTTTGATTTTCTGTTGTATGTCAAAAGCCAAAAGAAAATGTTATCATTGTCCCAGGTGTGACTGCTCTACACATTTTTTTTTTATACACATTCTTTGAGAAGACTTCACCATGAAATCTTAGGATAAAGTCATTCTACAAATAAAGCCCTGGGGTGTATTTGTTTTGCCACAAAGCGCGTCCCTCCCCTGGTGGTGACAGACCTGTTTGAGGACATCAAAGATGGGGTGATGCTGCTGGCCCTACTGGAGGTCCTCTCTGGACAAAAACTGGTGAGTCTCATGGTCACACGATCATTTCTACGGCACGTGATGCTGGCCACAGATCTGTTCCAAACTCTCAACATCCCCCTTCCATGCTGGATTAAGCTCCGACTTTAAAAAACTGTCAAAAAACAAGATTAATTCAATTTGATTGATGGAGGGGTGGAAATGGTTTTAAATCATTTCATTCATGAGAGCAACTGGCTTTGATTAGGTCTGTTTACATTGGAATGGTCAACCCTGCTGCCATAAATGTGTTTTGCAAATCTCCAAAGAGCCATGGGCTTCATGCAGGGAACATTAAACAAGCCACAATTACATGGAAATACTCATTGATTGGATGATTAGGATGTTTGAATTGAACAGAAAAGGCTGTATTAACAAGGAAAGATCATAGGAGTACACACACACACAATCCGAGTGTGAAGATCCCACTTGGCCAATATTGCCTAAGGTCTAAGCTGTCTATGTCCTATTGATCTGACTGCTTAGGGGCAAAAAAAGCCCTGATTGGATCTCTGTGTCTTTCTCACTTTATTCCTGTTTCTCTGTTCTCTGTCTTTATCCGTGATTCATTGTTTGTCTGATTCTTTTCACTGTATTTTTTGTTTGTCTTCATGTCAATTATAGTGTTTATATACGATGTGCCCTCCCACCCTAAATTCCTGTACATGTATATTTAATACTTGTTTGCACTGTTTTATTTTTTCTTTCTCTCCCTGTCTCTTTGTGTTTCTCTAAATTGCTCTCCTTTGTTATCCTCTTTCCTTCAAGCCATGTGAGCAGGGTAAGAAGCTGAGGAGGATCCATTGGGTTGCCAACATCGGTACAGCCCTACACTTCCTGGAGGGTAGGAAGGTAAGAGTTCAGCGCCTCCTTTTTATCCTTTTTCCCTCTCCGTTACGCCGCTCCCGCTGCTTTCCCTGCTCAGCTGTTGCCTTGTGGGTCCAAACACTGAATCCTGACCTTGTGTGACCTCTCTTTCCCCGTCCTCCCCCTCTCCCTCTTTCCACCTCCCCTCCATCCTTCACCCTTATCCCCTGATACGAAAACCTACTTAGCATTTGTTCAATAAATCAAATCAGAAAACAAAAGACAGACTTTTATATATGTTGTTTTTACCTATTTTATTTGTCTATTGTGCCATGTTGGCTTTTATTTATTACTGTTTGACCATCTATAAAGCACTTTGTAACTTCTTTGAAAAAAAAAGTAATAAAGAAATGGTGGTCTATTATTACTGTTATTATTTTACCTTCTGTCTCACTCACTCATCCTACCACCGCCGTACGCCTCTCTAACTCTGTGATATTACTTTTCACTTCTTTTACTCCTCTCCTGTCGCATCCTCCCATCCCTTGTCCTCACCTTTGATAAGTACCAACAAGCTTCCGGGTTTCTCTTCCCCGCTTCATTGACAGAGTTAGATCCAAAGCCACTTTGTTTCCCATCCAATCTAACCCAAGGAGAGGCTATCAGCATCAACTGCCCCTCCATGAGATCAGCATTACATTTCCAAAGCGTCACCCGACACGTCCTTGGATATACATAAATAAATCCATAAGTATGAGCTGGCGTCTGCAGGGACATTGATTTGACTTCCTCAAGTGTGACAGGGGTTAAAACTGTAAATCCTACACCAGTAATCTGCCGTCTGGAGATGAGATGTCTCTGCTGTGCTACCATGGTGTGTGTGTGTGCTGGTGTGTGTGACTGTGTTGTCGTCAGTGTGTGGAAAATTAAATGTAAATATGTTCTGTGTGTAAATCTTATGTATGTCTAGACCGTAGTCACATGAAGCCCATGGGCTTTACGCCTGCTAAATGCTTCTCTGTCGTATCTGTCGTCATAGAAAACTTCCATGTGTCATGTTGAGTTGCCATGATAACCTGCTGTGTTTTCTAATGTGAACCCATGTATTGCATGTATTCTGGATGTTTAAACTCCACAATTGTATATATATAATTATTACTGCATGTGTGCTGTGTATATTTGTGTATATTTGTGTGTGTTTGTGTGTGGTCACACACAAAACTGTTATATTAACCGTACCCACCTCTACCTGCTATGTTGAGTTGCCACGATTGCATGTATTCTTATCAGCCAATATCCCATGTTTCCCCATACTGCCTTCGGCTGCTCCCTATCTCTTCCTTCATACTTTCCCGTCCTATATAAAGTGGCATTTTATGCCACATGATGACCCACTGCGCTGTACCTCTTCAGCTCTTCAGTAATATAACCCACTGTGTGATGATATAGACTACTTCCATCATATCACTATCTGGCTACAACCCTCTCTTTTTCTCTAACTCTCCTCTCTCTCTTTCTCCCTCACCTTTTTCTCTCTCTGTAACCTCCTCTCTCTTCCCCACTGCTTTCTCACTCTCCCCATCTCTCCCACTATGCCCCCCCCTCTCTCCCTCCATCGCTGGGAGTAATCCCTGTTGCCTGTGTAGAGGTGATAGATCTCTCCTCTCAGCCAACCATTCAGGTTATCTCTCCTCAGAGACTCTATCTGCCATCTCACAGTCAATGAGGCATCCCCCTTCATTCAAACACATCTAGAGTACCTCTGACTGCTCTCTCTCTCTGTCTCTCTCCCTCTTCCTCTTTTCCTATCCACTCTCCAGTCTGCGTATAGAGGATCTCCGGTCAGTATCAGATGCTTATTGAGCATATTCATGAATGCCGCAAATGTTATTGCGCTAGTTTGTACAGTACATGAGATAGACGGGGCCAGGATTATCTGTACCCAGTAGAGCTGAGGATTATGTCCATATATTGTTCATTTTGTGTAAACGTGAGACTGAATTACCAGATTGAGGGAAATGGCGTGTACTTCATCCATATGTAAGAGATTATAGACACGTGTGAGCAGATAAAGTGGAGCTGATTGCAATCTTGAATTATTGGGTTCTGTTGTGAAATATTCCAATACTGGATATTGTGTTTTTGACACAGATCAAGCTAGTCAACATCAACTCCACAGACATTGTGGATGGACGACCGTCAATTGTACTTGGGTTGGTGTGGACCATCATCCTCTATTTCCAGGTAACATCTCTTCGTTAGATAGGTAGATAGATAGTGTTACATAGATACTTGGGGATCTGTTAATACAAAATTATTGTCTGCAGTGTAGCAAAATACAGTATAGAAAAGATAAAAAAAAACATATTACGCCTAGCCTAACGCTAGCCACATGCTTGCTAGCTGTGAGGGTCTTGGCAAGTAATGTAATAAAATGAAATCACCCATAATAGCTCAACTTAACAGCTAATGTGACTACTAAAATACACTTAGCTAGGTCTTCTACGTTAATGTTACATCCTCAGCTTTGAAAAAAAAGAAAAACCTAAATCAAATAATCTAATGTTGTAAAATGACATGACTTATATCTATATAGATATATAGATATCATACCTCATCAGGGAACCAGGGGGACTTGGAATGAATCTTCTACTAGCTAGCAAAATGCTTTCACACGCAATGTGAATTGTAGAGAAATGTAAAATAGAAAAACTATTCTTATGGGCCAATAAAGGTTACTACCGCAGGCATTTCAGACATGGCAGCTCAACAAGCACCTAATGAAAATCTTAGTCTCTTAAGAACATCAGCACATGTACACGCTTGCCCTTCTGGCAAGCAAAACAATATTTTTAAAAAAGCAGTTAAAATTGCAATTGAAAATGTATTTATTCACTCACTGACATATTGATATATTTTATTTCACAGTAATATTTACAGCTTTATAGATTCATGTGGATTTCCAGTGAAGGGTGATAAAATGGAAGCACAGCACTAACAAACCATTCCATTTTATATCATTTGAATGATTTAGATGAACAACCATTTCAGTGCTCATGTGAGTGATGTTTTCAAATCGTATTCGGTAGGTAGGTAGCCCTGAGGTTAGAAAGCAGGCTTGTAGCCAGACAGTCACTGGTTTGCATCCTAGACCGACTATGCAAAGAAAGGAAAAGAAAAAAACAATCTCCTCTCCCTCGAACTGCCCTCAAGTTACCCTTTAACTATTCCCTCAACTCCCAGTTGCTCCAGTGGACCTGCTCAGTGGCCAACAGTAGAAGACTGTAGTTTTACCGCGAAGCTCCCAGGAGTTAATATGTGTAACTGTGTGAGCATGAAGTAGGGCATTGCTAATTAAGAGCATACATGCTTAGTCAGCCCTTCCTGGATAAATAAAGGTCATTACTGAATAAATTGGTCGGTAGTATAGCTCGACTATCCTCTCCATTACAGATTGAGGAGCTCACCAGTAGCCTACCAGCTCTCCAGGCCCTGTCCAGCAGCAATTCCTCATTGAATAGTTCCACCAGCAGCACTGAAACCACCAGCCCACCTGTCAAGAGGAAGCCCCTCCCACCTCTACAGGGCGGGGCCAGAAAGGCCCTGCTCAGATGGGTCCAGCAGACAGCTACCAAGTATGTAGCCTCCCATACTCACGCTTCTTATTGATATGCCTTACAAAAGTAAGGTGTGGGAAACAAGATGCTAAATTCACTGCTTCTTGATCGTTAACACAACATATAAAGCAGTAAATGAACACCAATACCAACAAAACGTGAAGATCAAAAGCTTTTCCTTCTCTCAAAGCTAATGCATGCTTCATCTATAATATCTGCTGTAACGCTGTGATGTGTTTGCCCTCTCCAGGCGTCTGGGGATCGAGGTGAAGGACTTTGGCCCCAGCTGGCGTACAGGTTTAGCATTCTTTGCAGTCATCCTCGCCCTCCGGCCCAACCTAGTTGACATAGAGCGTGTATGGAGGAGGGCCAACCGAGAGAACCTGCAGGAAGCTTTCTCATTGGCCGAGACTGAGTTGGGCATTCCGCAGCTTCTTGACCCAGAAGGTAAATAACATTTGCCCATTGAAAGACTGGTATGATGAAATAGATGGAAATCCAGCAAGTCACATCTGTTTCTCTCCACTGTATAAGCTTTCAGAAAAAGCAAAAATGCCACAAATACAATCTAATAAAAGACAACGGCCCTTCACGTTAGTCACTCTAATAATTGTTGCGAAACAAACTTGCTTCACATATGACTGCTTTCAATATCAGCTGCAAAGTAAAGAAATACAATGGTGAATATCTGTCAGAGCGTCAGATTTGCTCCTTAGTGAAACTGCCAAACACCATCTGTGCCCCTTCACGCCTGCCCTTCAGAATGAACTCTGACAAATCAAGCTTGACATCAGTATAATTAGGGACCATTAGGCCGTGGGATTCAGCCACAGAACCTCCAAACAAAACCTTGGACACCAAATGCTGTAGATTGTTTTCATTCAAGGTGCCAGTCTTTCTGTCTGAACACACGTCAATCGAGCAATCCTATTCATGTTTTATGCCAGTTTTTCCTCTGAGGGAAACACCCAAAGAATTATCAAATGGCTTCAATTCAGATTTTATCTTCGTGTGCACAACAATGTCCACGTGACTAATTTGATCTCATTCATTCGGTTTCCTCCTCAGATGTAGATGTAGACAAGCCAGATGAGAAGTCCATAATGACCTACGTAGCCCAGTTCCTGAAGCACCATCCTGATCGACAGCAGAGCCACTCAGAGGGACAGCCAGAAGAAGAGGTAACCTGCCCTGTCAGATTTGTCTGATATGCCCCTTTATTACTGGATATGCCCCTTTCATCTTCTCTCTTTGTGCGTCCATCCATTGTTTAGCCGGCTTACATGATTTGTCTTTCTCTCCAAATTTCTCTGTGTATGTGTATCAAACTTTGCCCATGACATATAGATGCTCTCTCCCCTTTCCTTAGTTTGTGTTGAAATGTAGTGTCCAGACCTGGGTCAAGCAGTATTTCCAAATAGTGTTTGCTACTTGTTTAAGCCTATGTAGGTGCCGGGTGGTTTTGCCCCATGGGACAATGCAATGAGAGCCAGAATCAGTCAATCATAGAAAACTATTTTGAATCAATAAAGTTTACTTTTCTGGAATTGGTAACGCTAAGAAGTCATTACAATTGCTATTTGACCCAGGTTTGGTAATGCCTTGCCTGTTGTTTCCTACATCCTTTTTTGCACATCTCTCTCTTCATATCTTCTCTTTGTCTCTCTGGTGTTGTTGTGTGGTGACTGCTTTCCTGTGGTTGTTGTGTCTGCCTCTGTCCTACAGTATGGTCTTGCTCCTCGAGATATAGTGGAAATGTTGGAGGTAGGTTATATAGTAAATTAAGGTCCCCTGGGCAGGTTTTCCATCAAACTCAACTCAGCTCAATGCCATTAGCCCCCTTGCACATGCATGGTTTCCATATAAATTAAATCAATGCTTATTTATTCTGGCTATTCTATTGAATTATTGTAGCACTGCCTACACCACACAGTGCGGGTGAGATTAAACATTGTTTCTCCGTGTCAAAATAGAACCTGCATGATAATATTGGCTCTTTATCTTACCTGATGTGATATTCCTGCCGTAGGGTTTTCCGAGTGAGGATAACAAAAGGAAGTCCGTTGTAAGAAGACGTGATATTACCATTTATTAACATTACCACCTAGTGCTATTGCTCCCAGCTCTCCCATTAGCATGACAATGAAAGCCTCTGGCATTGGCAGTGTGCATTGATACAGCATGTTTGATGGAAAGCTTGGGAATAGATGTTTTTAAGGTTACAGTTCAGGAGCTCAGATATGTTATTAAGCCACACTAACCACTCGCTCTCTGTGTCACACTGTTATCCTTTGTTGTTTCACAACCCTGACTAGTCTTTTTGTGTTTCTCACTTGCTTTGTTATTTCCAGGCAATTGTTAGTAACGATTTTTGGGTTCTTCTTTTGAATTACCCCCCTCACTTGAGCAAATGTCAATTAGGAGCTTGTGTTTTCATTGAAACATGAAAACCTCAAAAGTATTATTGCGTTATTTCATAAAACATAAGCAGATAATAGAAGGCTTCCCTTTAGAATTAGCTTTCTCCCTTTTTCATGTCTGAAACCAGAATAGAGAATGGAATTTGTGACTGGGCTCCCTAAAGGGGCCAAAGTGAGCTGATAAAAATGAACAGACAGAAACTGAATAGCTTTCAAATTGAATAGGCAATCTAACCAGCTTTTGAGTGGGGTGGAATTATCGTCATGGTTATTTAAAATCCAATGAAATGTTAGTAGGGGGTCTTAAACAAAGTACCATGTCAAAGTTGAGTGTTTTTGGCAGCTGTGGATTTTAAGGTTTTGTCCTACAGGGAGGCACAGAGGATTAAGACAACACATGTTTAACAGTGCACACTCTGCCCCCTCTTCATCCTTCTTCCTCCCTCCATCCTTTCATCCATCCTTCAAACATCTCTCTCCACCCATACTTGATTTGGTTCATCAATTTCTCCATCCATCTTCCTGTTTTCTCCCTTCCCTTGCGGCTCTTCCTCCTTTCATGCCCTCTCCTTTATTTGTTTTTTCATTTCCTCCCCGTTTCTTGGACCCCCTCACTCCTCCCTATTTCCTTGCCCATCTTTCCATTTACCCTGCCACCCCTCCACCTCCCGGCCTCCTAGAGAGAGCAGCGCAAGAGCCTGAGGGAGCTGAAGATGTGGCTCGACCAGCTGGAAAAAGACGCAGTACAGGCTCAAGAGACTGAGGGCAATCTCACTCAACAATACCAGGTTTGCTTGTGTGTGTGTGTGTGTGTGTGTGTGTGTGTGTGTGTGCAGTTCAAACTGGGTACACTGGACACAGACGCTCCCATTATCAGCCCAATCAGTGGTATTACACTGTGGGGATCAGACGGCTGCTGTTATATTTTCACCCAATCTGGCTTATTCCACCAAGCCTCAGGATACACTCCATATTCAGCAGCATGTGGGATATCCCAATTTCCTTTGCACATTATTCAGGAGAGTCAGAGAATGTGAAGCCATAAAGAGGGACAGGATTCAAAGGCAATTAGCAACAGTTTCTGTGATGGTCTGATGGGGTACGGACAAGAAACGGTTGCGACTTCTTAGCATTCCATTGAGCGAGCGTTTCTTGTGATGTCTGTATACTGTAACTTGAATATATGTGGGCTTACTGTATTTGTTTGGGATAGAGAGCTGTGTATCATGAACAGATTTCTCTCCTTTTGCCTTTTTGTTTACACATCTCTTTCCCTGTTGTAGTTGTTCAAGAGTCTGCGCGTCCAGTTGGAGATGAGGAGGAAGCAGGTGGATGGAGCGTTGCAGTCCACTCAGAAGGATGGGATGCTGACCGTGGACCAGGCTCTGGTCAAACAGGCCTGGGAAAGGATCTCCAACAGGGTGAGAGCAGCAGTAGGCACCGTCAACCTCTCTCTGTGTCATAGTCAGCCAGCCAGCTGTTTGTAAATTTTGGTTGGAAAACAGTGAAAGTGTCAGGAAACTGTGGTATTTGGTGGCCAGTGGATAAAAAAGTGAGTTTCCTAGCCTGGGAATAGTGTAAGAATATGCAGTTTGATTACAGCAGAAATAAACTCCAATTCTGACCATGGATTGAATCTTATGGTGTCAAAGATTAAGATGTCTTTTGCATTTTCCAGCACTTCTGTGGTCATTTTGCAGCAGCTGTTTTGCGTCTCTCCTTTTAATAATTCAGCTTAATTCAACTGAGACACAAAATGATGCAAGGGAAAGCAATTCATTAAGACTGGTTTTACATTCTGCTCCTCTGCAACATTGGCATTCCGGTTTTTATCATAATTGTTTTATGTGTAATTGTGTTTTTCATGTTTGAGCTTTCACTGAGGTGCCGTGTCAAAGGCAGTTTTCTGTGCCGTGCAATGAGCTGGACAACGAAAACCCCTGAATGAATAAAAAAAATAAACTTTTTCTTCAAGCGCTGATACATTTTTTCACCGCTCTCCTCGTCTCAGCTCCTGGACTGGCATCTGCAGCTGGACAGGTCTCTGCCTGCTCCTCTGAGCTTGGTGGGGGCGTGGTTGCACCAGGCTGAAGGGGCTCTACGACAAGAGATCGCTGTCCAACAGGCACATGACGAGACCGCTAACACCGTCCACAGGGCCCTGGAGCAGCACAAGGTTAGCATGGAGGGATACACAGCAGGCACACGTCACAGATGAACTGGAATAAACCTGGTAATATGTGCACATCCAAATATAAAAATACAAATTACCAGGTGAGGAAGAGAGAGTGGGTCAAAATACTGTTCTACCTATTATAGATAGTGTAAAATACATTCACTATTGAGAGCAGTGCGCCAATGTGCAGATTCTTGCCTTTTGTTTGGATGAATCAGAAAAACATTTTGTGTTTAGTGTTCATAAGTATTTGTGTATGTGTGTGTGTGTGTGTGTGTACATTGTGCAGGCTGTGTTGAAGAGCCTTGAGAGTCACCAGCAGGTCTTTCAGAGGATCCATAAGGACAGAAGTGTTGACGGGGTCCCTGTTCCCCCAGACCAGCTCCAAGACATGGCCGAGAGGTAGTGTAACTATCATGAAATAGGTACATTTCATTACTTGGAACCGGTCTGTGTGAATCGCTCCAATAGCCACCTGACTTGGCAATTCAGAGGAAACGCAAAATGTAAAATTCAGACGAGTATCAGGATATAGGTTTGATGTCCTGTTGGAACTTTGTCTCTTTTAGGATGAACTTTGTCTCTACATCTTCTAGCATCCACCTGGCTAAGATGGAGTTCATGGAGAACAAGCACCATATGCAGGCCTTTCTCATTCTGGCCGAGTCCAAGCTCAAATCCTGGATCATCAAATACGGCCAGAAGGAGTCCGTGGAGTTGATGCTCCACAACTATATTGTAAGCTGAGCCATACAGTATATAGTATCTATACACTAAATACTTAAATATCACCTCGTCTTCAGGGTTCCTACACAGGTCTTAACAGTTAAAAAAAGTGTTGGAAATGAATTTGATAATTTGCAGTTTTTTGTATTTTTTGGGAATTTATTGGGCAAAATGTCAAATGAATGCTGCACATATGATTGCATATTTCATGAGCCGTATACACGTTATCATTTCATGTATTGTGATATTTATTTGTTATGAAGATGAATCCTCAAAAATAGAGTGATATTAGACAGCTATAAATTACTCCATAGTGGAAAGTCATATAGTAATATGCCCGGACATTGTTAAGAAATTGAGGTCTGGACGTTTGAAATGAAAAATGTGTGTCTACCATAAGATGTTTTTTGTCCATTTTTCCATTTCACTCTTCTCTCCTGTCTTCCTCAGTCTTTTGTAGAGAAGCACCGTTTCTTTGAAAATTACGAGGCGTTGTTCCAGTCCCTGAAACATTCTGCTGAGGTCTATGTCAATGCTGACGGCTCAGGTGAGAGCTCAAAATGTAGGTGTTAAATTTACTATTTCATATGTATTTGGAATTTTGTTGTTTTACAGATTATTTCCCAATTTGTTTTAAGAATTGGATTTGTCAATTCAGACCCTATTGATAATTAAATAGGGGCATTCATGTAATTTTTGAAGTTGCTTTCATCTGTGATTGAACGGACCCCTCTGGCAAAACGTGTTCTCCCTGACACACCATTAAGATCACCACCTATCTCACCATTACACACAATATCTCACCTTCGATCATTTCCTCTCTCATCAACTCAATAACCAATCAGGCTCTTTCCCCCAGCAACTCTGTCAGCCCCTATCTGGTTTGACTGGTGGGTAGAAGGGAAGGTCTCCAGGCTAGAGCTAAATGAGGTTCCTCCACTCCCAGTTCTCAGTGGGGAATACGACCCCATTTGCTAGCGGCTGCTCCACTTCTGCAGGTCTCTGGGCGCAAACAGAGCTAGCTTGTTGGTTTCATTAAGTTCCAGGGTTGCGCTGCTTTAGGGTATGCAGAGGAGAGAAGTGAGGTGTGGAGAGAAATCAAATCGGTCGACCCCAAAAACGAAGCGCCCTGCTGGTAGTCAGTGCCCTGGGCTCTGGTTAGCTAGATGGTAGCTGATCATTTGGATCTTTCTGAAGCTTTTAGTTTAGAACGAACTGGTGTATGTGTGTGTGTGTGCATGTGTGTGTATGTGTGTATGGGGAGGGGGCTTGCTATGTAATTTTCTGCCATTTGGAGGGATTGCACTGGTTTAGTGATGTGCATTTGAAATTGTTGGACTCATTTCGCAGCCCCCCATTGACTAACTTGAGTTTGCATTTGTCACACAAAGCATGTGAGGCTGCAGAATTTGTACCTATAAGATGCAGTGAGAGCTTTTGAGGTCAGAGATTCCCTTCTCTCTGTGTGTGTGTGTGTGTGAGAGAGTTGTGTATCTGGGCCTGAGTTAACACCATATGATCTTCATATAAAACAACCTTTAGAGGGGAAACACAGAAGACATTAGGATTTTGATAGTAGTATTAGTAGTAGTAATAGCAGTAGTTATTGCTGTGACTTTTATTATTGATGCTCTGGTTGTTGCTAATATAAATGTGTCTCTCCTCCAGTGGATGAGGGAGAGACTGGTGTGCGGAGGTTCATGCGGGAGGTGGTGACCCAATGGAGGAGTCTATCTGTGGAGGTGCGCAGTGTGAGGAGCATGCTGGAGGAGGTGCTGTCCAACTGGGAGCGGTACAGCTCCACTGTGGCCTCCTTACAGGCCTGGCTGGAGGATGCAGAGGCAGCGCTGAGCCAGCCGGAAAACACCAAACGGGTATGAGCTTTGACTCTTAAAACTGTAGCAACGTCAGCTACGTACTTGTGATACATCAGTTAGAATTGCATTCGGGTGATAGAGTGGGACTGCTATCCGATTAAGACTCCACCAGACATTTATTTATTTGACGGATTCAAATGCCATGGAGGGGTAGCAATCAAATGTAGGCCCCATTTCAAACATCTAGCGTCTTTTAAGTGGAATCAAATTACAAACTCAACTTGAGTATCAAATGATCCCCTTGACTTATAACATGCCACTGAGGATGTTCTAGTTGTCGCATCGCCATGGTTACAACAACCCTCGGCTTCATATCCCCAATAACCAAACCACTAAGGATTAGACAGCTAATTACCCCAATTTTCTCTGTCTGTTTTATCTTTCTTTCTTTCTCTTTCTTTCTTTCTTTCTTTCTTTCTTTCTTTCTTCCCCCCCCTCCTCGGTTTAATCAAACCATAAGGACTAATGGGTCTCTCTCTTTCCCTTGCCCCTTCTCTCATCCCCTTTCCAGGAGTTCTTCAGGAATCTCAGCCACTGGATGGATCAGCATGCAGCCATGAACGATGCTGGAAACTTCCTGATTGAGACATGTGATGAGACCGTGTCGCTTGACCTCAAGCAGCAGCTACTGCTTTTGAATGGCCGATGGAGGGACCTCTTTCTCAAAGTCAAACAAGTAACAAAAACAACAGGCTTGCTAAATCCCCATGAATCAAAATTAGGTCAGAGAAAAGTCGGACCTGGGTCAAATAATACAAATGCCAGAAAGTTTAGACAGTCACATTTAGAGTAAAATTCTGCAACATTTTGTCGTGGAAAATTGCCTGTAAGCACTCAGAACTCTTTAAATAACACACAAAACACTGATAGGTTGAAGCACATAAAAATATATTGTATACAGATATATTGGAGAGAGAGATACCTCATCACATCAAAATCTCTCTAAACTCTCTCTCTCCCCGAAAATCAGTTTACTACAATCTTTATAGTTTCTTTGGAAACAAAGAAGTCTCTCATGATTGGTTCTCTCATGCTTAGATAGCCTGCCTAACATGGTTCATCCTATGGGCTCTCTCCACCTAGTAGTGGTCTGGACAAGGTCAGATTTATGACTTCCTTGAAGGGCCTCTCTGGCCTGCCGTGTGACACACAGTATCAGTACAACCAACCATAAAATGGTAAATGATAAATACTAGCATTCCATTCCAATTTACTTTCACAATTTCCATGCAAATAAATGTCAATTTTGCTACTTTATATCACTGATTGATATAACACAATAGTGATTAAATCTACCCAGCTCATGAAAGCTTTTACTTTTGCTGTTCTAAACACTCACAGTGTCGGGCAGGTCTTTCTTGGGAAAACTCCACTGACACACAGCAGGTGATGCATTTTACATATCTAGCAGCAGAAATAGCGGTTTGTTTGAAATAAATCGAAGAACTGGGTAGTTAGCATGAGCAGCGATAGCCATCATGACTGAACAGACAAAGAGCGCCACCTACAGAAACTCCAACTTCATCAATTGAAAATCCAAGGAAAAAGACGTCACAGTCCTGAACACACTGTTTGATTGCCAAGTGATTGCTGGAAAGTGCAGTAGACCCATAGATTACTGCTTCAAGTAAATTGACATAGTGTACTTTTATGTGATTGTGAGCTTACCTGGCACTATTTGACCCAGGCCTCTGAATGGTACGTCCCTCAATAAAAATAATTCTCAAAATGTGTATCTTCCTCCTTCTCTGCAGTATGCCCGTGCAGATGAGGTGGAAAAATGGAGAAAGGACCATCTGAAGGCTGTGTCAGCCCTGAAAGAGCTGCTGGACACGGCAGAGGCCAAGCTCAATGCTCCTGTCCAGGTGTCTTTCCTCAGTGTTAGGGCCTTTCTGCAGGACGTGGAGGTGAGGAAAGCAAATCATATTTACAGGGTACATGGAATTTGTCGGTTTAGCTGACTTACACCCTGACCTATTACACACATGTTCTATTCACTATAGGTTGGTAGCATCACAGTGTCAGTGCCTTGCTCAGTGGAGCTCAACTTGTGCTACAATGGTTTTTTTGTAGCATTTCAGTCATTTCAGCATCCCCGTTCTGACACAACTGAGATGCTATACAAGAACAAACTTCTACTAGGATGATAATATTCACTTGGAAAAAGGAATGGCACACTCTGCTCAGACAGGGAGGACTGCTTCTGATGGCTTTGAGCAATAACAAATACAGTTGATGCTGTGTTTTAAAACGTAGTTAGGAATGTCAAGTGAAACATTCACTAGTTGCTTGCCCATAGCAGAAAATCTGTCACGTCGCCTGAGGGGTAATGGAGTCAGATGTGAGAAATATGAAGCACCCCCCTTTAAGCAATAGGGTTTCACCAGCTTTCTTAGATGTGTTGCTTCCTAATGATGAAGCTAGGCACCAAGACTGGGCTGATAAGAGCTTCATGAAGTCTTTGGGTATGTGCTACAGATAGACGAACAGCATTACATGTACAGTAAGTATTTTCATTGCCAAAGCAGTTTAGATGGAAGTTTGCTTTAGGTTTAAGCATCTCTAAGATGACTTTTATCCTCTGCCTGCACATCTCGTTCTCAGAATACCAAGCAAAAGGTTGTTGCCATGGAGACACAGTACAAGTTGGCTGCCCGCAGTGCTCAGCTCCTTGCCAAAGATGCACCACAGGATGAGGGTGCCAGGGTCATGGCAACTATGGCAACAGCCAAAGGTCAGCTGAGTAAGGTAGGAACCACTAAAAGGTAGCATGTCTTTAGTCGTTCTTTTAAAGCGGCACATTCCAGGTATGGTGAAGTCCTTTTCAATCTCTCTTCAACATTCAAAATATTATTTTCTCCTCGTGCTTTTCCTCTTAGATTTTTTAATTTCGTCATCATACACCACCGTCTCTTTTCCTCTCACCTTTTAATGGCCAATTTTATTGCTGTTTCCAGGTGAGGGAGCGGTGTCCATCCCTGGTGAGGGAGTGCCATGGCCTGCTGCCGCTGTTAGAGGAGATGGAGAAGCACATCACTGGCTTTTACCAAGCCCTGGAGCGGGCCAGCCGCATCACTGCTGCTGCCCGAGACCCGGACGCACCGGCCCAGACCCAGCACAAACACAAGTGGCAGGTTAGATATGATGCCGCAATGCAAGAATTGGACACCAGTGGTTAGCTGGTACAAAACGTCCAGAGACAGTTGAGTGGTTAAGTCGTGTGGCCTCGCTGGCCTAAGATGGAAACCTGCCAGAGCTTTCTCTCCTGTGTCTCCCCACCTCTGTCTCTCTCTCTACTGTCCCACTGCCCACTACCTTGAATAAAATGTCCAGTGAAGTAATCTTCAGCTTCATCATCAAAACCTGCCATGAAAGTCTAGATAGGAACAGAATGGTACATATGTGATATAATATATATTGTAGTGGAATATTTTATCACACCATTATCAACACACTTGAGTATTTATAATTAATATTTATTTATTTCTAAAGTTGTTGTGCCACACATTGTGTCCTCCGTTTCCTCAGGACCTGCTAAACCAGCAGCAGAGCTGTAAGCGCTGCCTATCAGTGATTGAGAGGAACCACCACACCCTGCAGAGGGCGCTCTCCACCAGTAAGGTGCTCAGAAACTTCGACTCGTCCCTCCTTCAAAAGAGAGTAGCCGAGATCCAAGGCTCAGCACAGGTTAGCATTGCATATACACGTACACGTGCACGTACACCTATACGTACACATAAATGTACCCACAGTGTCCGAAATTTACTTTTTGGTTCAGCTGTCATTCGACATGAATGCATTTGACCCTGCTTACACGTACACATATAGTACATGTAGAGTATATGAGCACACACACACACACAGAATGCCACACTGAAAGTGCATTACCAACACTGCTGATTAGTAGTAATCACTTTGAGAGAACTATAATACCCATGATGCAACGATACAGGTTAGCATTACTCATCTGTCTCATTTGCTTCATGTGAGACAAACAATATAATGATACCAAATTACCAATGAGACCAAATCACTCACCACTACCTGTACTGCGCCTCCTCTCAGGCTTTGGTGAAGGAGGTTGGGGAGTGGAGGAGGCAGGAGGAGGCCAACAACTGCCTGAGGAGGAGGTTTGAGGAGTCGCGTCAGGAGCTGGAGAGGGTGCTGAGGGTGGCTCAGGGCTGCCTGAGAGAGATTGGAGACCCTGAGGAGTTACTGAAAAAACACACTGTAAGACCAACCCACTAGCTGCTTTGGTTTGGAATCTGTTGGAAATGTGTGCAAACCTTTTTCTTTCTCTTACTGTGTTTTTTTGAGCTTTTATCTGTTTCAGTCAATCAACTGAGCTGTCCTGAAAGATATTTAAAATGCCTGTTGTTTGGGGTTTCTGAGATGCCTAACTGATGTCTTTTTATTCTCTTTTGATCGGTCAATAATAGTCAAAATAACTAATATGAAACCACAATATTTCACTGGTGCAAACTCAAGCATTGCTTCACTTGCCTAAAGCTTGTGTTTTTGTTCTGTCAAGGAGTTTTTTAGTCAGCTGGACCAGCGGGTGCTGAGTGTGTTCCTGAAGGCGTGTGATGAGCTGACAGACATCCTCCCGGAGGAGGAGCAGCAGGGGCTGCAAGAGACTGTCCGCAGGCTGCACAAACACTGGAAGGTCAGAGGTCACCATGCCTTAACACTCTCATTAATTACTGTGTGTCTCTGTGGGCGCAGAGTTGATATTTCATTAGTTTAACTGAGGAGGCCTTTAGCTTTAATAGAGTTTCTAACAGTATGTTTCCAATTAGCTGCTGCTAGTTAGGTTAAACTGAAACCTTCTCAGTGTGTTCTCACATTGTCTCTAGGGGAGGTGTTGTCTCAGAGAATCTGGGGTGATGATACAGTATGGGAACAAAGAACATGTAGGTAATACATAAAGTCCCATTCATCAGACAGCCTTCCTTACACTCCCTGTCTATCTACAGGACATCCAAGGGGAGGTGCCGTCCCACCTGCTCCGTCTGAAGGTGGAGGTGGAGCGTAGTCGGGTGGACAAGGTCCTACAAGACTGCAGGGCAGAGCTGGACAGAGAGATGCAG
>OOFE01005733.1:4757-25325 GCA_900323365.1 Monocentris japonica
GAATTGAGTATAGAGCACCTGAGGATGACAGCGGTGAGATACACCTCAGGTCTTATTCTGGCTCTTATCTCATCCAAAACAATGCAATCAAGCACAATCACAGCCTCAATTGCTACCTACAGATTGAAAGAGGTCTCGATGGAAGACCATCAAGGAAGATCAGAATAAAGGATTGGGCAGAATGGTTGTGCAGGGGCTGTTAATGCAAGGATAAAGGGAGGGGGATCCAAGGATATGCACAGAGAGACGGCACTGGCAGACAGAACAAAAGGAGACAGAACAGGAAGGAAGCAAAGAGGCTGGTCCAATTGAGCAAAACAGACTGATGGGGACAGCTAAGGACACACACACACACACACACACCCACACCCAATGCGGCTTGGAGGTATATTAAACTGGAGGCCATTAGTTCTAAGCCTGTGGCCTGAGGCCATGCCGTGCAGAATAGAGCCAGCTTTCATTGGCAGTGTCGGGTTCAGGGTTGCACGGCCACGTTTTTCCCCTGTTGCTCTTTTGAAGTTTTCATTTATCACAAAAAGTATTCTACGCCACAATAAAACTAAGGCAAACTTCAAGGGGACTGGAATAAGAAGCAAAGTTTGACCCCATCAAAAAACTAATTTTGGTTATTGTATACACTATTTAGATCCTTCTTAACTTTCAATGAAGCTCACCAAAGCATGAAACTATTACTCTGCCCTGATACGCTAATGCTTTGTCTGTGGATTTTATGAGCAGTAATGCAGACTGTTGGTGGTGGTTTAGTGCTGCATCACTTTTAGTGTACGTTAATAAATTCCCATTTACAAGTATCTTTACTAACAGCTTAACACGCTATTTAATACTAGAACACAGAAACCGGGCAACTGCATTTAAAGCCTGTGTCCTTGAAATAAAGTGGTTCATACTTTTGCTTTCTATGACCTCCACTAAATAATATAATTAATCAACTAGATAAATTTGCTGAAAAGTATCTGGGGGGAAGCCATCATGATATGCCCCTTAGAAGGTGCAGGGATCTAAATCTATCCCAGCACTGTCTCAGCCTGCCTCCAGGCATTGTTTCCTCTCAATGAAAATCCACATTATGACACTGATTTTTGGGAGTATAGTGTGCTAGCATGCAGGAGGGGCTGGCTGTCACAGAAATTCAAATAAACATTAAATAGTTGTCTGCAAAAAGTAAAAGCAGAAATACCTGGAGAGACAGCACTGGCAGACAGAACAAACTTTGACTTGAATGGTGTCAAAGTATTCATATTAAATATACTTAAATATAAATATAAATAAATAGAAATATGAAAAAGTACATATACTATAATAATAATATTGAATATAGCCTGCGCTTCAGAAGTGTTTTGGCAAATACATTTTAGGTACATTCCCATACATTGATGAACAGTTGAAGAAATATAATCAAATATAAAAAAAACTATAAAGTACATGTAAAACCCATGTTTAACTTCAGTCAATCACTTTGAGAGTGCAAAAAAATGTCTTCAATTGCACAAATCAGTTGGTAAACAAGGCCAATATTCAGCCGACAGCGTTTCAACAAGGAGCACCATACTGCCAGTAGAGATCAGGGCTTCAAGCCAAGGGAGTCAGCAGTCTGTGGTCAGTGTCATGCCTGCTTTAATTGGTTTCTCTTAAGACAGTCTAATTCATTTCAGCGTTTTCATGAACTGATCACATTTTGAATTAGTTGCAGATTTGTTTTTCTTAAATAAGTGGGGGGGGGAGTAGGATTTTGCTTTCAAATGTAATGGAATAAACGAAATTCAAGTAAACTGAAAATAGCTAACAGTTGTACTCATTTACAGCGCTTGAGAGGAAATATATAACTCTCTCCATCTCTGCTCATAAGATTTCATTTCTACACTAAGTCACATGTGTATGCATGCCAAACAAGAGATATGAGGGGAAATATATCTCCTCGGACGTGACCTGTGCAACACCTCAATCAAAAACACCCCAAAACCACAGGATAAACTTAACTCAAGCAGGAAGCTACCCGAGGAAAGCATAACAGCAAAGATAAGGCTGAGTAAGTTCTAAATACTGAAGCATACAAACACAAACACACACAAACACACACATGCACGCACAATCAGCATACCAATAGGGGTTGACTGACATGGGTGTAAGCTATTCATTGAAAGTGACCACTTACATGCCCATCCCCCCCCCAAAAAATATAGTAAACTATAGTACATTTTTCAGTGTTTCAGTGTTTAATACTACTACTACTACCAAGAGATAAATATGTGGTATTACATGTTTTCTAAAAATATGATTCTTCAATTCATTCAATCTATAGTTTAAAAAAAAAAACTTTCTACAATGATGTTTCTTTTGCTCTAGACCTCATAAGTCTGACATAATTCAGGGTGTCAGCCTTGCCCAAATACAGATGTCCGGATCTCAAGTGATATCTCTGTGGGGAAAATAAATGGGGCTTTCACATAATGGTCCCTGTCACAGTCTGTGTGTAACGCAGGCTTTTAAAACTTGGACGTTTTTGCCGAAATAAATTTGTCTCTCTAATGGCACTGGGTCCATAACGTTTCCTCCACATGCTAGTAGAGGTTCGCTAAAGATGGAATGATTTAGCCTGACGCAATGTTTATGAAGGGCCTACAAAATCTCTTACTCAAAAAAGTACAAGTACTCAAAAAAGACGCTCAATTACAGTAATGAGAGTAATTGTAATAGGGAGCTGAAGTGGAAGCCAAGACCGAACACTGGTTTACTAGCGGCTAGGTGGCTAGCGTGATTTTCCATAGACATGGGGGACACGTCTTTTATCAACTAAACAAAGCGATAGCTATTGTTGAAAATCACCTGGCAGCACTCGCCATTATATAAACGATCATAAGATATACACATTTCTGTAATTTTTGTTGAAAGATTTTGCATTCAAAAATGTGTACTTCTAAGGGAGTCAACAAATAAATATCATCTCAGTCTACGACATATTTCAGAATCAGAACCGTGCGGTTAGTAGTTTCCTTATATCAAATAATCTGTAATAGAATAGGCAGAAGTGACGTCAACTTCGGCTCCCCATTTGCTACTTCCGCCCTTGCGTGGTAGATCTTACCCAGAAGTGTGAGGATGCATCCCAAAATGGCCAGAAGGGCGCCGGTGCTCAGGCCAGTCGCCGTGTAGGCCACTGCTCCACAAGACAAGGCCACGCCATCGGAGTCACAGTCACACACACGCACTGACAGTGTGTTGGTGCTGCTAAGGGCAGGGCTCCCACTGTCCACAATCAACACAGGCAGTCGATACATGGGCTGTTCCTGTCTCCGGAAACCGCCTCGCTTTGTCAATATGGACGCGGTATTGTCTGGAAAATATAGTTTAAATGGAGATAGGTCAGACATGGGAAGAAAGAGGTTCCAAAGTTCCACATATATGAACTTCATTTCATTCATCATTCGCACTCCAAGTTGACTGAAATCAAATGAACAACAAACTGCACATATATATGAATTGCAGGTTGATTCACTTCTGTTCTGTAGTGATTGTGATAGTTTGGTTGTGCAGCTGAAAAACAAATTCACAGTATCGAAAGCAGTGAACAGATGGTGTCATTAACGCGTTTCATTCGATCACACTGTGGTATCACTCTCTGGTCTTGACCACCTGTTGACTAATAACAGCTTTGGGTTGATGGTGAATTTTTATTTGATATGTGAATATATGAGACAGAGTGAGCGAGAGAGACAGAGAAAGAGAGTCGTAGAACAACTTGCTATTACGCCAGCTGAAGAAAAAACATTTTATGACAAGTGCATCGATGGATTGAACAGTACTTTCAAACTGAACAGTCTCAATTGAAATTTAGCCCTTGCTTTCATGGCTAATTCCTTTTCCTTTTTTCAGGTGATAGTCAGATTGGTCTTTGCTTCTGAGAGTATCTATCAACCAATATGAAATATGAGTCATAGGAGCCGCCATGATGGCTTTCATAAATGAGAGTGAACAAAGCTTTTTATACGTTATATAAGTACACTTTTATCCAATGTGAAACATGTGGCTGTGTCTATTATTTGGTATTAACGGTTCAAGATACACACACCCATAACAAATGAAATATATGAGACATATTAGATATTATTATATTATAACTAGACACATTCAATTAACACATTAAGACACACCAGATGAAACATGGGGAAAGGTTCAGTCTGTTTGATTCAACTTCTCAGCCTACTCTCAGGGCAGCAAACCCGCTGAATATCACATGAAAACAAATCGCAACCAAGCCATTAAGTACAAAAAAAAAATATGGTATGTTCACAGAGGCTCTTTTCTTTGACAAAGCAGCCAAGAGCTGTTTTGCAGCCATGCTGCGCTTAATCTGGTAAAAAGTTACATGAGAGATCCTGTTCATGTAACACTGACACTGTGGCACCACCTGAATACCGACGCTGCTGAAATGGAACATGGCAGCCAATGTGTAAACAGAACACGCTTCATTGCAGGTCATTTAGAGAGTGCATGAACACTGAACAAGCATTGAAAAGCAGCAGGTATTGATTGAAGTAATACTTGACAGGGTCAGGTACAATTCCCATGTGTCTATACAGCTACAATATATGTATTTTTTATATGAGAAGCATAGAAAAGCAAGTGCACCAACCATTAGGGTAGAAAGGCAATTTTCAGCTTGTGCTTTGAGGTTAAAATTCTTGTGGGAACCACAATGTAGAGAGACCCCACACCAATCAGAAGAAGGCTATGGATTATTGGACTGTGGCACAGATTGAGTAATCCTAGATGTGATCCTTTTGCATTTTTAAATTCAGCATTGATGAATGATTCCAAAAACTGCTTGTACAGTAGGCTAACCTTACTTTACCATGCCGTACCATAAGCTACACAATAGGGTACGCAGTGCATTGTCATCACAGAATTGTAGATTCATTCAGCATGGCTGGGCTAACTGGAGGGCATCAGATTCTCTGTCGTTTTCTGTGTCAGATTGCCAAGCAGATTGTGTGGTGATGCAGGGCAGATAGAGAGAGCTGGAGTGAGCTATGGCAAGAGTGTCAGTGATATTGCTGCTGGGCTCAAATCAGAAGAAAGCTTGAGTTTAGAGTTTGAGTTTAGTTTATATAGAGGTTGCTCTGCACTCTGTCTAGTAAAAAGAAAAAAATTGTAAATGATACATTTAAGGGAAGTTTCACTTTCCCCAGCCTGCTGGGCATAGCGCTACGGCTACACATCATGAAGCACTGTCTTACGTTACAGATGTACCAGAGCATCATATCAGAGCAAACTCAGACAAACAGCTTTTAGAGCTTCCAAAGGCCATCAACATGGTTTTCAAGGGAATTCTGCATGCAATAGACTGACAGAGCATTGATAAGGCTATAGACATTTAGAATTATAGTCAAGTACACTGATGACTGACTGGTGGGTGTTTGGTTTCGACTGAAAACAATACTTCTACTTAACGTGAAATAAAAAATGAAAGTCAGTGAATGAATGAACTCAGATCTCAAACAATGGCATGGCCCCAACCGCAGAGACTACAGTCTTTGCATAGCAGCTATGGACTACTGTAAGGCCAGGAAACTGGAAACTCATATTCTTAGCTGATATTATTATTACTGGGATTCAAAGATGGTTGTAGAAGAAGAGTGCTGCACCTTTGTTATCTCGCAGAGTGAAGTTGAGGTTGCCAGCAACAGGTGCAGCCAGGGCGAAGTAGAAGCGATGACCACTCGGAGGTTCGTCCTTATCCACTGCACTGATGGTCTGGATCACCTGAGGGCAATGGGACACAAAGACATTCAAGATGTTGCCTTGTATTGCCTTGCTGTGCTTCAGCCAAGCTAACTGGCTGATTGAGCGTTAATTCAAGCTGTTTAATCTGTGCATCGAGTAAGAGCAGGCTCTTCTTGTCTGTTAGAGTATGAAAAAAAAGACTGTTGCCATCAAACCTTGTGCGAATGCATCACTTTTACACTGACGTGGATTTATTTACATCCTAGCATAAATCTCTCTTAGTAGGCCGAGCAATAGTGTGAGTTAAATGGAGAAAATCAACTTGATTCTGATTTATGGGAAAGATTTGTTTTATAATGTTGGCTATGGTTTTACATCACTTATCACTTGAAGTAAGTGCTTATTTGGCAAGAGCTTGGCAGCCTTTTAGGGATGAGATTTTGTTTCCCATGCAGCACTTAAAAAGGCCCAGGGAAGTGCTTTCTCTGTGAAGCAAATCATTGTCCTGTTGTCATATTCTCTCCGTCCCAGCACCTAAAGCCAGTACACATTTGGCAATATCTTCCAATATTGTATTAATACTGAGATGGATTCATCTAAATACTCCAATATCTACAGCTCATACCTGCAATGGCCACTGAATCAATATAGAGTCAGGTCAGGCCAGTGAATATGTTGTTAAGCGGATGCTATTCAAAGTGAATAGGCGATGCAGTTTGACATTACTACTTCATTATTCAAAGTAAGGAAATGACTCATGATAAGAACTGCTGCTTGCTTGAGGCAATGCAAGACAAGCATTCATATTTATGTGTTAAACAAGTGAAAGCTGTTTGTTTAGCCCACTTGATTTTGCCTCTGAACCCAAGACTATTCCCCTTATCGTATAGCAATGTTGACAACACAGGCCTAGAAAATAGAGGAAAATACAGGAGATCACATTACCAAATAAACCAATGTATTCACCCCCACCAGCATATACTGCACATCAACTCACTTAATATGAATGCAAACATCCAATATCTGAAAATCAAGTTATGTGTTTTCGGAGCTGTCTGAAAAACACTTGGTATTAATTGCAGCATCCTCGGTGCAACAGCACTTAGCTGCGTGAAGGGAAAGAAGAACCACGTCTCACTTAGAACATATTGTACAGAAGCAGCATATCACACACAAACATGCCATATGGATGACAAATGATAACAACAGCCATCAAAGTGGGTGTTACTGCAGCAATGTCCTTACAAATTTAGATCAAGCCTTCTGAAGCCTTTGCAGGCATTTTAAAAAAACCCAACCCTGCGACAACTCACACCCATGGACTCGATCCAGAAGATTCTTAAAAGCAATTCACACTAAATTATCACATACCCCAGCCCCAACCAGCTCCACATCTAAGATCACGACCAAAACAAAGTAAAATGAAATTTAAAAAATCAAGAAAATAACGAAAAAATGATCCATCAGTTGTCAACTGGGATTAAATGCTGCTGGTTACAAGCTGTCAGGTATTAGGAGTTGGTGTAGGTGGTAAACGACGTTCTGCCAGTTATTAAAACTGGCAGACAGAGCTAAAATTCATGAATATTTTACTCTGTTTCTTAACAAAATGAAAATAGTTTCTCTTTTATCAGCAACACTAATAAGAAAACGTGCTTTTCTTCCCGGCTGTTTACTACTCCACACGGAGAACAAAGAAACCATGCAACGCAAAGGTTATCGGTCTTAGTTCGCGAACGTTTGAGCAACCTCTCATTTCTGCAAATAGAAGTGATGTTAGAGGCAGCACGAGCTCAGTGACGGGTTGGGCAACAATCGAGCACCTCAACACGTATGCATGCTGTGCAGCATATCATGAAAGCTGCCATTTATTCTCAGATCATAATAACTCACATGCCTCCCGCACTGTGATTGAAATTTCACATCTGATAGAGATGTTCCTGTGGTTCCTGCATCGACGGTGAATCCTATACACAATTTGAACCCTTTGATGTCCTTTGAATGTTGCAGATGGATTCTGAGCTTATCTCTAGGACGGTTCCCATTCCTCGCTGCTCCGGAAAGGACTGTAAATCATCCTTAAATCAAACACTTTGTAATGTATAATGCCTTTCATTAGTGTGGCTCTGATGCAAGCCGTTCAAAAGAATCTTCGGTGGGAAATTCTCTAATGGGTTGAGTAGGAGACAGGAGGAGAGGGGCATGGATGCAGACATAAATTCCCAGCGAAAGACATTAACAGCAGCAGAATGGTGCCTGTCGCAACCAAGACCGAAGAGTCCTATGAATCACAGAATTAAAGAGTTTACAAACGCCTACAAGTCAGATCAATGGGATGCAAAAGGACGAAGGTGTCTATTTGTGGCTTTAGGGGAGCAGGGAACAAACGCACAGGCATGCATTCACACACACACATACACACACGCGCACACATACAATGGCATTGCGAAAAATTGTGAGGACATTTTGTGAACTTACAGTCATTCTTTTACTCCTACTCTTAACCTTAACCATAACCATGAAATATCTTACCTCACTACTAATTCTGACTTCAATGCAAAGCCTTGAAAAGTCCCCTGAAGTGCAAATTTCAGTAATTTACTACTGGGTTTTTTTCAGAGATAAATCTCGCTTTTATATCTTGTCATGCACAATGGGCATTATCAAACTATTTATAGGAGTTATATTGTCACAAATGTCTAATATATCATCACATATATATATCCTCAACCATATTTGATTGGCCGGATGGCTAAACTCTTTTATTGACACCACTTGAGACCCTGGCGGCAGATGAGTCACAATAAGATCAGGCCAGTACTTGGAAATTGAACCAAGAGTATAAATAATCATTGCACCAAATAGGTGGCACTTCTCGTTGCTGTGGTGATATGTGGTGACAGCTGTCTCCAGGGTTGTGTTGACAGGGGAAGCGGTAGGGCCTGTGGTTTTCACACCCCTCACTCCTCTACTCCTGCTTCCTATGACGTTAACACCCAAAACATCACCCACATCGCTGATACCCACACCTACATACACCCAAGATCAACATCAGCCACTATCACACCCCCTGCCACTCAAGGTTCAAGGTTCAAGGTTCAAGGAACTTTATTGTCATACCAGCACACATTTACACGTGAGATGGTACGAAATTTTGCACTCAGGTCCCGGTTGTAAGCCACAATAAATATATAAAATAGAAGTACTTAAAAAAAAACACAAGAGCAGTATAAACATCTAAGCAAAAATATAAACATCTAACTAAACATAATAAAACAAGCAAGCCGAATTTAGCTTTGCTAAATACGTGTGCTGTGCAGAAATGAGTGTGAGGTAGTCCAGTTGGCCAAGTGGCCTATATTGCACCTATGTGATAAAGTGTTCAATTTTGATGTCAATCAATATGTACCATGCGTCAAATGTCATCTCTCAATCTCTTTTCATTTCTATATGTCAGCGCTAACATTCCATATTGATTATCTCAAACAGGTCTTGAGATTCCCTTGTCCTGAATATGTTTGCTGGTGTGATCCTGACAACCCTGAACTGCTGAGGCTCAAGTGATTTCCTGGTGAGATCTGAGATTAATTTTGTTCCATGCACCATCTTTTTATAAAGCATTTACAGCCACATGCTGATATCTGTCACTTCTTGGGTTTTCATTTGCCACCTTGATGCAACACCCATAATAAACTGATAATTGGGAGAAAGGAAGGGTAGTGTTGTGAAACATTTTTTTTTGCAGTAAGAGTAATTATTGTTTTTTCAGATCGAGGTAGTAGTAATAGTAGAAGTGGTAGTAGCAGTAGTAGTAGAGGTAGACTTTAACCAATACCAATATCTCTTGGTGATGCTGAGCCTCTCTGGGGAAGCTGGGTAAGGAAAAGGGAGGGGCAGGATGGCAGATTGGGGGCAGCAGAATGCCAAGTCCACTCATGTATGTAATGGTTACACTAAAGTGATTGTAGAATGTGACCCCCCTGCCCCTGCTCCCTCCACCCCATCATAATATCAATTAATATTATGGCAGAAGACAGACACACCGATGATCCGTAACAAGTGACGTCTCTGGAGAGAGCCAGTGCCACGAGACGGCCTTAATTAGGCCTGAAAAATGGCAGGTTATTCCAACCCTACGCTCCCTGTTAATCTATGCTACAGAGCCACAGAGTCAACCCTGGCCCCAACTGGCAAATGTTATCATTTCATCTTTGTCGCGGCTGCGAATAAGCCAATGGGTGAGACAGCCAGCGGGCGGCCTAAGATTTTAACAAAGCTCGCTGGGAAGAGGCTGCTGGTGAGCCGATGCAGTTAATGTTGTTCATTGCTACTCCTGGACATATATAACATTTTAATTAAGGAATCAGGGAGGCAGTGGGGTGTACATCTGACAGGTTACGAGTCCGCCCGGTCTGTCGGCTAACAGACAGCTGACAGCTCGTTGTAATTCAAATGGTGTTTTCACATTCAAATGCCAACCTTTCCTCTGTATGTGTTTTTGGGTGTAAATTTCATCATGAAATTTACATTCTGCCTGACTTCATTACACAGTCTGAAACTGCAATCCCCGGGGTAGTCTTAAGTGATGCCTCAACAGAAGACTGTTCAAATTGAATTCAATAGAAATTGCAATTAGTAAAACATACAAATAAAATTGGTTGGAAAGTACTCAGTCTGTAGTAGTTATTCACGCTAACAATAAGGTTAGGGAGATGACAAGATGTGAAAGCAAACTAATTTCACCATGTAATAGAAACAAAGTCATTATTGAATTGGCTAAATGCCTGCGTGCAGCTCTTTAAGCATAAGGGGAGAAGCAATGTGTCTAATTTCCTCATCCTGAAATTCTTTATAAAAAAACATTGGATTTCTCTTGAATAAAAATGCTGAAATGAAAACATTCACACACACACACACATACACACACACACACACCATTTTAAAATGTTGAGTGTGGCCTGTCTATTAGCATGTTAATATTAGCTCCTGGCAATAGCAACACATTTTATGACTGCGCCCCTTAAAGACCATGGATAGAATTTGAATCCGGTATGTCTGCTAGTTGTGTGGACCAGCCGAGAGGACAGGGGCCTCCATCACCAGCAGCTCCTCACTTTACAGCAGAATAGCTCCTAGCTACACCTAGGGGAAGCTAACAGCTCAGCTATCACTGGCATTGAGTAAGCAATCTGTCTGGTTCAGCTGAGTAATTACAGATTTGCTGTACCTTTTCCTGCTGATGATGCTGTCATGGGCCATGGCTGTTGCTATGCCCTGCGGGCTAGTTTGATTGTAGGGAATGACTTTGTTTCAGCATTGCGATTGTCGCTGTGCTATAATTTATCAGGCACTACTCAGAAGAAATGTACAAATTATCTGTAGGATTTCACAGTCAGGTTATATTGATGGATGACAGGCTTGATGCTAGTATGGCTCTAAATTCAATATCACTGGGCATCAACAATCATCAGTTAACTGGCTGTATCCAGAGCCAAAAATAGACATTCAGTGGCAACATCCATACAGCAGCGATATTTTCTCTAACAATGGAAACTCAGAATTAGATACAGAAACAATGTTTATTCCAGCAAATACTGCATGAGTCCAAAATGTTCTGGATAAAACATGAATTCTGGAATATGTTAGAAATGGTATTGCATTTCAGAGCAGCTTGCACTCGACAGACAATCTCTGCATAGTTCACTTGGTTTTTATTTTAGCTCTGAACAAAAAGAATAAGAGGCATACATAAAAAATGCCACTAAAGCCCAGTGCAGCAACAAAAACAGAGGCGCCTGAGAGGCCTTGCAACCTCACTGAAAAAATAGCTTCATTGTGGTCAAGCCTAATGCACCAAGGAAAGAAATGCATTCATGAAATATATTCTCTCATTTTGCAAATGAAACTGTTTGCTATTCTTGTACACCCTCCCATGAGCACAGTGACAAACAACTCAGAAGTATGAATGCAAATAACATATTTAAAAGGGCCTAATAGCCATTTCCAATTCAATGGATCATTCTGATCAATTGTACTTATTCAGTTCTGCACACCTGCTTCACCCTTCGCCTCTGATTGTATTTTCCAAATGCCAAGAGTAGACGAATCGCCTTTGTACACACACAAGTCATTTAGCAACAATGAGGCCAAATGCTAAACACAGGGAAAATGCAGTGGCTACAGCTTCTGACACGCCTTTTCCTGAACCAAATTTCCAAGCCCTGAAATCTCTCTCGTTGCGTTCGCGTGATATTGTGATGCATTTTCTGCACCAGTGGCCTCCGCGGTGATCGTCTAATTACTCAGGAATGAAGAATCAGAATGAGGCAGACAACCACTCCACCCTAGCATGAAATATCATATTAGCCTGTGATATTTTTGCGGAGTAAGACCACAGGCAGAGTCAAGCACTGTCATTAATCTAGCTGGCATTGACAGTATGGCATGAGAGCAACATTTCTAATGAACGATAACACCTACAATACCTGCTATTAAATCTTAAGGATGTGTCTCATACTAATGGGACTATCTCCCTGGAACGACCTCCAGCTCTAAAGTGGATAGGTGCCGATTGGAGTTGTTTTGAGACATAAGAAAGACGTTTAATGGCTTTGAGAGACAGCAGGCTGCCTTCGGGAGTCAAACTTCATCTGAGTATGGAGAGACATGAAGGAAGGGAAGCCGGACCAACTGCAGAGCCCTTTCCGGAGCTTACCTGTCCTGGCATGGCATTTTCACAGAGGACGGTTTCATAGTCTATGGCAAAGACCGGGGCATTATCATTTATGTCCAGCACTGTGATGAGAGTGATGCCTTTTCCAATTTGAGTTGGGTCTTCTGAAAGATGAAGAGAGAGAGAGAGAGACAGAGAGGGAGAGAGAGAGACCTGAGTCTGAGACCATGTCACAGTATTCAACAATCATCCTTTAAACACTTTAATTTTGCCTTAACTTTATGTTCATGCACTGAGCCAATTTATGGAATATTGATCTCTCATGTGTTTTTATAGATCGATGTTAGATAGATAGCAGAGCAGCATTGAAACAATGTTGAAGTACAGCATTGATTGATTCAACATCAGTTTTGCACCCTGAAATAATGTTTATCCAACATCAATGTTATTCACTCATGGATTTAACATCAAATTAACATTGAAAAAATATACATTTAACCCTGCTTTATGTGCAGCAGGAGTCTATGGTGACTTGCCAGTAAAACATCATCAAAAACATCATTTTTGCAGTCATCAAAAAACTTCTTCTACTGCTCGATACAAACTTCTCAATGAACACTTTCTTTCTCTCAGTTTTGGGGTTCGTCTTTGTGTATTGTGTTTATGTATTAATGCATACTGCACACTTAACATTGCGTTCTTAACATTTATTCTGCGTTGATACAATGCTACCTTGCTATCGGGGGAAAAGAGTACTGCTCTGAAATATGCAATGCTCTCTCTCAGCTGGCATCCGTAGCCACTCTGGTGGGAATCAGCCAAAGTGATTACACGTGGCGCGGGGTTGTTGTGGGGAAAGGCTATGTGTATGAACAAGCCATATTGCACAGTGGGCTTCACGCCTCTGTCTGCCTGACACACTGATGGCTAAATGGTTGCGTCTGACTGCAAGATGATGATTTAGCCTGGCGTCGCCGCCATGCTGACGCGCTGACATTCAGGTCGGCTGATTTGACGGTGATAAAAAGGACGCATGGTGCCTCGGGCCACAGACTTGTTGTCATTGGCGTGGTCTGAGCAGAACAGATGAAATGTGAGTGACTGCAGCTCAAATGCACAACATCCCTCAACCAAAGAGACACGGCACCCTCTTTAGTTACAAAGAACCCATTTACTATAAATACTGTCATAAGGCATAGAGGGCAGCACGTCTATGGACTCAAAGATATTCTCAGCTGAAAACAGAACACAAGTGTCACTCCGTGTCAGAAGCTAGTACCTCATGCATGAGGGACTGTTGTGACATTTCATATGGTTATTATTATATGCTGCCTTCCCTTTGTTGCTATATCTAGCGAGTGCTCCTACCCTGAAATCAACTGAATTGTGTGTCTGTGTGCTGCTACATGTAAATAACAACACAGACTTTGAAGTAAAGAGAAATAAAAAGTTTAAAAAAAAATAAAAATACGCTTTTACACACTGCGCTGTCTGAAGATGTGATAGCAGAGGAACTGCCAGGCTGAGATGTCGTCTTTTTGAACTTATATTGGCGTGATGCAGCTGTCTAGAGCACCCGGTGGATCTTTGTTGCTGATGGTTGTTGTCAATTGTGTTTGCATGTGGCTGTAGAATGATAAAAGGAAGAAAAAAAGCCGTCTTGTCCTTGGAGCCTGAACAAAAAGGCATGCGGCACCTCTCCACGTCACAATAGCATAGTTCACCCGTGGGTGGGAGTGCCTACCCTTAGTCAGCACCTTGTCCCCTCACACACGCCACAGCTCAGGGAGACCTGGAGGTCAGAGCGACTGCCCCACGTGTGAATTAACATTCCCCGACAGCCCCACCGCGACCCAAACAACATCTCCCTGTATTGTAGGCACAGCGCAGGGCGGTATGGGAAGGGGAGGAGTGGTGGTGATTCATCTGGATGACAGGAGCAAGAGGACCAAGAGGCCTCACATACAAATTCCTCCTAACAGTGACACTGACCAGCTAATTCTGGCCAGTATGGCAGGTGTGAGCTAAGCTATGCCGTACTTACGGCTCTCCATAGCGAAGATGGTGAGGTTATGGACGGAGTTGGCCTCTCTGTCCAGAGGCTTGGCTGTGCTGATGACCCCACTTAGAGCATCCACGTTAAAGAAGCGCTCCAAGTCTGTATTTCTGTCTATGGAGTACCTGGACAAAAACACAAAGCCAGACAAAGAAAAATAAGTGATTTTTCCTCAAAATGTGCAACTCTTCCACTGGACAGTTTCAATTCATGAGAGCTTTAATCAGCCATCAGTGAGTTTTTGATAGATGTCCAAAAAAATACACATACAATCAACACAATCATAATAGCTTTAGAAATGTGCACTTGTTAAACTTTTCAATGTGACTGAAATTACTCCATATCAAACTTTGATAAAATGCAAGTACAGGCTGTCCACTTTTCTCTCACAGAACACAGATCAAGCCCTTTCAATACACACAACTCATATTTCTGGAGAAAAATTACAACTCCAATTAGCCCACATCTAAAGGGTATTATTGCAATGTAATTTGACTCTTGTGGTTGCATTAGTTCCACAATAATTTTAATTTCAACAGATGTACTGCAATATATTGCAGACGCCGATAACCGTCGCAGCAGCAAAAAGAGGCAATTTACAACCACAATAGTGCAGTAATTTGATTTTCTGATTAAGATTACCAACAATCCTAACAGACCAAGCATGTATACTATGCAATTTTTCATTCAATTAATGCATAATGGGTGGGGATCTCAGGAGTGAAACCAGACAGATTGGCAATCTGAGTTCTTGTTTTGAGTCATAAATGCCATGGCACTAACACTGAGCCTTGACCCTCCTGCAGGAATGCCCTTCTCTTGTTCAAGATGGCATTTCACTTTTGCAAATGCTGCAATCTTTAGTACTCCGACCATCTGGCACTGTCTTTGTCATTGCCACGTGGGAACTGGCCATTTCGAGAGTCTATGGATTCTTGGTGTTTGTAGATAATGTGGCGTAGTTGACTGTATTAACCCACTGATAAACAAAGTCTTCTTTAAGGAGTTTGGGGCGTTTATTTTATTTTTGTTTTTTCAAGAAAAAAAAAAACAAAAAACAAAAACGTTGATTTGGGTCCTTTGAGAATCTCGCATTACATTTTTAATATAACATGAATGGAAGTGAATTAAGAGTGCAGGGGTTATTTGAGGAGAGATTAATCACTTGCAGAACTGACTGAGACAACAGAGATTTGCGGTTTGTAACACCACGTAAAAGCTGGTGAGTAATTCATTAGTACCTGATGGCACTGTTGGAGGTGTCCGGGTCATGAGCAGAGACTCTCCCAATGGACGTGCCCACTTTGGCGTCCTCAGACACCACCATCTTGCTGAGCGGCGTGGAAAAGACGGGCGGCTCGTTCACGTCTTCCACCGTCACCTTGACCGACGTCGTGTCGCTGAATGATCCCACGCTCAAGAAGTTGGAGTCGATATTCCTGTTGGTGGCTTCGATTCTCAGAGAAAAGCTGCTCTTTGTCTCGAAGTCTAGAGGCTAGCGGAGACAGACAGGAAGGCCAAAAAAACTCGTGTCAATTTCTTTGTGACAAACCTTGTCAAAAGCATCGAGTTAGGTAATGAGATGTTGTTCAGTAGTCGAAACTCCGACCTTCCAATCTAACTTTAAAGACTACCCCTCAATGGCTACTCCACAGTTAAAATAAATGGTGAGGCCTTGTGCACTGTATGTGTGAATCATTCATGCTAACCTTGCGCAGTGCTGGAAGATTGAATGCCACGAAGGATGTGGATTTTATTTACGTTTTAATATTGACTTTGTGTTATGAAAACAATATCACTGAGTTTAAGAAAAGGCACCCAACACGGCGAAAGGCATTCTGAAGTGAATGCTTTTGAAAACGTGTCATTTTGTCTGGCTTATTGAACTCCCCATGGTAACCTGTAATAAACTGCAGGAGAACATTGAAGTGACACTTTCATTGTTGGTGACTCTCTCTTCTATGTTGTAGTTGTCTGAGGTTGGTGCAAAAAAACAAAAGATCAAATTGTCCCATCTGACAAATATGGCTTGTGGCCAACAATGGCTCTCTGTCCTACAAAAGAGCTGCAGCAATGAACTGTCACATCTTTCTGGCCTTTTCAATTCTCTAAAAAGCCTGAAATGTGCGGCATTTTACCCGTAGCCCTAGTACTTCTATAATATACAGTATATATAAAACACATTTCTTTGGGATTTTTTGTCTGAGTTCTATGCAAAGCACTATGTTCTATCAAAGTGAAAACAAAATTGTAAGGAAATTAAGAGAAATTGTAAGAGAAATTAAGTTTTCAACCCCTTTGCTTCGTTTGGGGTTAGTTGCCACACTAGTAAAAATCTGTTCAATATTTTGGATTATCATTACTCAGAAGTCATATTTAGATTGTATTTAGCAATTCTGAACATTGGTTTCCTTTCAAACTTTTTTTAAACTTGTCTTTCTTGCTAACAAAGCTGAGACCAAGTTCCTTAACTAGACCTAATGGGATCTTAGGGTGTAGGGTGGACTCTCCATCAGAATACTTAATGTTCATTATGTTTAAAAGAAAATATAAATCATTAATTTCAGAGACAGTGCAATTTCAGTGGGTTTTTCCATTTTTACCACAGAAATCAATGGAGAAATTGGACAGGAAAAACTGAGAAACTATTTCACCTTCAGCGATGGAAGGGAGATAATTTATCTTTTCTCTGAAACTTCAAGTCCTGGACTGTAATGTCATCCATAATGTGTGGCAACTTACCCCGAACTAAAGAAAGGCGTTGAAAGCTTATGTGAACTTGATTTTTCTGTTATTTTAATTGTATCCTTCCACATAAATTTCAACAATTTTGTTTTCACTTTGATAGAAGAAGTGCTTTGCATAGAAAAATCCCAAATAAATGTGTTTTGAAAGGCACAACAAAATGTGCAAAAAGTCAAGGGGATTGAATTCTTTTCCAAGGCACTGTATATTTTATTTCAATTACCAGTAAATCTAGTCACCCCTTTTTTCTTAGCGCTGTACCTTTAGAAGGATGATGACCCCATCCTGTGTGTCCTCATCTGTGGTAATGTTGAAAATGCCAGGCCCATCTCCATCCATGATCCTATAGTCCATCTCTGCGTTGGAGCCTATGTCAGCGTCAGCCGCCTTGATTCTGGCCACTACAGATTGTACAGGCAATGACTCCAGCACTGTGTACTGATAGTTTTCTGGAAAAGAAAGGGCAGGAGTGGACGGTGGTAATGGATGTGTTCATTTCCATACCAACTCACCTTCTAGCAGCTCAGCTTTGTTATACCCCACAACTTTGACTGGCTGTGTGGCTCCTCAATAAATATATGTTGCATAACACAAACAGATAGCAGTAGAAACACACATGGAATAAAGCACTTAGATAGTGCTGCATACTGCTGTACAGTCTGGGGAAAATGCAATGGACACATGGAGTTTGCATTTATGATAGCATCAAAGCATCAAAGAACCATTGCATTTTTTGTATTTTACTGGTGTAAGAATGTATTTGGAAAAAACTTCAGATTTAATTTTAAATTTTGAATGCCTTCGCACAGGCATTAAAAGGTATGCCGCTTCCCAAATATTCTCTGAATGTAATGGGTTATCTCCATGACCAAAGAGAACAGGAGTCATGCTTAGATCCCTGTGGAACGCTTCGTGGAATGAAATGTCCACTCAAAGATTCTATTACTCAGAAACTCTCCATTCTGTTCCCTGAGCTTTTGACTGGACCTCCAGATTTAAAGCACTCTTATAAGAATAAAGAAAGGAATCATATTCATAATCATAATCTCCCCAATCACCATGGCAGAGCTCATTACCAGACCTTTCTGTGTTACTCACCCTAGTGTCTCCCTCAGCCACCGTCTAAATGCTAATCTGCCTGACATTGTTTGCCGCCGTGTAATCTTTGTAATGGCTTTTTAATTTGCCGTGGAATAGCAGCTCTTTAAAAGACCAAAAAATTGCTTTCCTCCCTCCCTTTTGCCACCGAACCCACCTCTTTTCCGCTGTCCCTCTCTCCCAACCCGTTTCCTTGTGCATCTAACCTTGGCTCCTTTTCCTCCTCCCTTCCAAGGACTAGCTGTAGCTTCTGGACTCTATCAGCTCTGATGCTCCGTAATGGTCTATCGATTCTGACCCATGACCCTGCAAGGGCGACAGCAGGGGCAAAGCCCAGAACTCCTCCAAAGTCTCTTTCTTCCCAGCATGACAGCACTGGGTTAAAACGGCATTGATGACTTGTTGTGCAAACTTGAACCATTCTCTCCCCCCGGGGGCCAGCAAATTGACTTGACTTCATGGCAGTCCAACGGTGAGTGCAACAGCCAAGCAGTGGTTGGGGCTATCAGTAGTAAACCGATTGCCGGTGCTTCAGATTATCATGAGAAGCGCTGCATGCCTTTGAATCCTAAAGCTCGGCCTGGAACCTATTAGCAGCCCATGAAATAGGCTGACAACAAAAAATGGAGCTTGATTGAACCTGGTATCCACCGCCAAGCAGCCCCCAGCTCTGATGAGGAGTGAAGCAGGGAGGTGCACACCTCACAGGAAAGCTGTATTTTAATTTGGCCATAAAAGTAAAATTGTTTGCTGAAAAAAACAAATGCAAGAACGTTACAAAGAATAGAGAATAATGGTAATAGGGCTAGGAATGAGGCCATCATAACCTTGGAAAGATGTTGATGGGGATTATATTTGAGTATGTTTTTTGTTGCTTTCTGATTACTTCCTGCTAATTCACAAAGAAAATAGAATTAGAATTTTTCTATTATTTCCTTTCAGCAGAAAGCATTTAGTACATACTAACAATGTCTCTGGGTTCAAGAGATCCTTCATTGGCAATGGTTCTATAAAGCCCCATTTAGCCCACAAACAACCACTGAAAAGGCAGTGATGTGCTTGAGATTTTTGAATAGGTGTACATCGACTGTACAGTGCAAGCTCAATCTGTCCTGAAAGGACAAATGTCCTATTTGTCCCTGGAGCCTTACTGTGAGTGAAACGTGGAGGGTTGTCGTTGACATCGGTAAGCGTAACAGTGACGGAGGTAGTGCCGGAAAGGCCGCCCATCTGACCAACCATGTCTTTGGCCTGGATGACCAGGACGTACTGGTCCCTTGTCTCCCGGTCCATGTTGGGTAGAGCTGTTCTGATGATGCCTGGAGAAACAGAGAGAGAGAGAGAGCGAGAGAGAGATAGAGAGAGAGATGCTTAGGGTGACAAGTAGAAAATGTGTTTCATAAATATGTTATTTTCTTGTCTTATGTAGCAACAGCAATGTTAAATCTTGTTTGTATCATCTATGACTAGTGTTACCGTTACCTCGCTTACATATCAGGTAGGACTGCAGAGATTATTCTGTGTCCTCTCAAATGTTGTGCTGTCACTAAAAATAGTTTGGATTGTCTGATACATGATATGATTTATGTTGAGACACTGCCAGAAAGCTGAGTGCATATAAAGCGAAATGCTAGCTGTCAAGGAATGCATTACCTGTCTGTCCCCGTCATAATTGATCTGTATCAGAAAAGGATCAGAACTGTGACAACATAACACTGACTATCATATATTATAAAAAGTATGTGAACCTCTAGAATAATGACTTCTATGAAAGGGGGTAATTGAATGGTGATCACTGATTGGATCACCAATCAATGACATGACATTCTGGTGTGGGTTAGAGGTGTCCTGTCATATAAAACCCCAACAATGGTTGTCTACCAACAGAGTCTGCACTCCGAAAAAAAATCTGCTGAAGTGGAATATGCCCCAGTTAAAAGAAATTTCAGAGGACTTCCAGAGAGTAGTTGTTGGGGGTCATAAGGCTGGAAAAGGCAACAAAAGCATTTCCAAAGACTTGGGCCTCCATCAGTCTACAGTCAGACAGATTGTATACAAATGGAGAAAATTCAGTGCCATTGCTGCTCTCCCTAGGAGTGGACGTCCAGCAAAGATCACAGTAAGAGTAAAAAACCTTTCTGGTAACTGGGCAATGTTATGTTTGGAGGAGAAAAAACACTGCAGGTGGAGGGAGCATTATGGTTTGGGGCTGCTTTGCTGCCTCAAGGCCTGGATGGCTTGCAATCATTGAGGG
>OOFE01005733.1:25345-53453 GCA_900323365.1 Monocentris japonica
CTGGCTCGATCCCGGCACCACCAGGAGGGTGCATTCCAGCTGTGAGCTGGTGTTTGAAAAATGACTGGTGCCACAGCTACAGTGCCCACCAACACTGCCGAAGTGCCCTTGAGCAAGGCACTTAACCCCCAAGTGCTCCAGGCGCGCTGTCCGATAGCTGATGCCTGCGCTGTCCTCTGACCTGGAAAAGTGCATGTGTGTGGGGTGATGTGTGTGTATATCTAGTCAGAGGAATGCAAAGAAATAAATTTACTATGTGTGTTAAAGCTACTGGAACAATGTTCTGTGGACAGATGAGACAAAAAACCTTTCTGGTAACTGGGCACAATGTTATGTTTGGAGGAGAAAAAACACTGCAGGTGGAGGGAGCATTATGGTTTGGGGCTGCTTTGCTGCCTCAAGGCCTGGATGGCTTGCAATCATTGAGGGAATAATGTAATCAAAATTGTATCAGGAAATTCCATAGGAGAATATCAGGGTAACGGTCCATGATCTGAAGCCTAACAGAGGCTGTGTCATGCAGTATGACAATGATCCCCAACACAAAAGCAAATCTACAACAGAATGGCTTAAACAGGAAAATTCACATAACCCTATCGATGTGTTGTGGCGTGACCCGAAGCCAGTCGTTCATGCAAGACGTCCCAAAAATACCAATGAAATGAAATCAATTCTGTAAGGAGGAATGGTCCAAAATACCTCCTAACCGTTGTGCAGGTCTGATCAGCAACTACAGGAAATGTTTGGTTGAGGTTATTGCTGCCTCTAGTCACTTTACACCTGTGCTACTGCATGTAGCTGGTGTGAAGCCAAGTTGCTGCACAGTCTGAAAATAGCTTGTAATAGAATCTCTCCATTAATGACATTTTTTTTTGCAATCACAACTTTATCTCTTGACTACAAAAGATGATAATCTGGGTAATTCCACAAAAATTAACACAACACATTTAAATGCAAAGAAAAGCGTCCTAATCCTTCGAAGGCAATCACTGTTGCTTTCAAAGTTAATGACTTACCACACAATGTGTTTCATTCATTAAAAAGCACTTATTATAGATTCCTGCAGAACATGGAAGAGTACTCATTAAGGACCTTACAAAGCCACAGCACACATTTCTTGAAGAAATGAATCACTTTAAGTTGCTTTATCGCATTCAAAGCCTGATGAAGATCAAAGGGGGGCTCTTGGTTTTAAGATGGCACCTGAAGAATTTTTTTTATAATCCTTTAAATTACACACAAACTTGACATGTAATTAAGGTCCAATCTCAGGAGGAAGAAAATAACTGTACTTATTTGCTCATTACGTGTACTGTAGAACTCTCAGGAAGCTTTGCCCTCGACGAAGGCTGTGTTGTTTTTAGACATACATATACAGTCTAGCTAAGCATGTTTGCAGTGTTATTTGAAGTAGATTTCAGGGTCAAGCATTTTGCTTTACCGTGAATATCTGGCTTTTGATTATATTTTACATCTGACTCTTGGCAATCATGAGCAAATCCACTTCACCAGTTCCTTCCCAGCGCTGTGGCCCTCATTAACTCCCCTGCACTATTTTTTTTTTACATCAAATGCTACACACACGCAAGTTGACAATTAAACTGAATCAGGAACAAAGGCAGAACGACATGCTGAGATGTCTTCTGACTGTCAACCTTTGTTGTACTTGAAAATTAAGTGTTTGATTTTCTCTGTCTGCCTTCCTTTATCAATGCCATTAATGTCCCTCTAGCTGCAAACTTATTGGCTGGTCTGACTAAACGGCTCAGTTAACAAAATTATACTGGCTGTCCACTTCTTTATCCAAAGCCAGTGGGCTTACAGTGGGGTGATGGTGGTCAATAAAGCAATAATCTTTTGCTGTTGCTCTACAAAACATGTAATTTCAGTACTGCACGAAATAATGAACAGTGGGAAGTTGTCACATGCCATTGGGGAAAAGCACCGCTGCCTTCTCTCTCCTTTGGTTAAGCCTCAACGATAAAGTCAAAACATGTCAGCTCCATTTTTTTATTATTTAAAGTCTGATTCCTTCATGTGGAGAATCTGAGCAGCCATCTCTGTAATGTGTATGTAAGGGAATCATCCATCTGCTCCCTGCACATCCTCTGCGTCCTCCCTCCATCCGTCCATTCATCAATGTTCTGTTGCTTCTCCCACAGTGTAACCTTGTAGCCAATTAAAGAGCATCAGCACTGCTCCGTTGTCTGCTGTTGTGACACCTGTGAACCCTGTTTACCGAGTTGCATCAGAAAGCTCACTTCAAGCCTTCAATCCAACAGGGGTCCCTTAATACCAGCAAGGCACAAACAGAACAAAACTTTTCTGTTCTCTACTCCATGCAACATCACCATAGGGACAAAATGGGCAAGTCTAGACTTGAAAGCCCTCTTTAAACATTCGGGAGAAGTAAAGCTGAGGAGAAAGTTGGCTAATGGTTGTATTAAAATAACAGCTGCAACGGATGGCTCCTAAAAGGTGAAATAAACCCACTAGAAAAGATGTTAAATTTGTGCAGCCAGCAGTGAGACAAATGACACTCCCACTAAACCATAGATAGGCTTCACACACAATTGATATACTTATTTAATATCAGCTTGGTGTGTTGGAGCCTGAGAGATATTGGCTGTGGTTAATGATGCCATGAATCCTGATCCCAGCACACTAAAAAACAGCACTGTGTTTCTCCTCTCGCCTGGCCAGGAGCACACATATTTCTCACAGAGCGACACTGCTAATCCACGCGGCTATGTTGCGAGGCTGTTGTTTGTCTGCTGGGTGCCAGCCCCCTCGCTCTCTATCTCTGTTACCCCGCGCGGCGCTGGTGTCATTCCTGGGGAGAGGCGATGATTAAAATCCTTCTGTCGCTATCACGGCAAGGCCCCGCATTGCGCCGTGGCTCCTTGCCTCCGGTGCAAGCCAGACGCATCATAGCCATGCATTTATCTAGCTGTCTGCACACCACTGGCGGCAGACGGGTGGGCCACGCTGCCTGCTAAAGCCCAGATCCTTGACATTTGTCTCGGGAAGAGGAAATAAAAGTCTGGACTTTGAAAGAACCCCTTGGCCCTCCGTGCAGCTATGAGAGGTAATGACGAAGGTGATGAACACTCAAACATGGATGGTGCAAGAGGTGATTTGCTAAACCTTCGGGCAGTCCACTTACAGGGAATGGATCCCATAACACAAAAACAGGCCAATCGAACTGGGAATAAAACCTCCAGCACAGGTAGTTTATACTGGGTGACATTCAAGTATCATGCTCCAAACAGAGTTCACACTATCTACTAAAAGCATAGCAGAGGGATTCACTCGGGTGAATGGGCTAGGTGATGTTGCAAAGGGCCCATCTCTTATTGGACCTTTGTTGACGAAATGTATCATTAGAACATTACTGTTAAGAGACAAGATCAAAACGAAATATGGACCATGATCCATCCATTTGTAACATTACGCTTAAGGGAGTGTGTGTGTGTGTGTGTGTGTGTGTGTGTGTGTGTGTATAAGTGTATGTGTTTTTTTTATGAGAATAAAAAAAATAGAACAGACTACTCCATATTACCTGCCTGAACAGCAGGAGGCAGGCAAACAGATTTATATCTAGCCTTCAGCTGTAATGCTCTCTAGTCAACAAGAACAAGAGTCTTGTGCAGAGGTGCGATGCACACTTCTACAGTAGAGGGTAGAGAGAAAAGCATGTTGATAAATACAGATTAGAGAAGACACAAGGCTCTCAAAAGGCCACGATAACGTCTTATTAATCAGAGAAGGATCACCGCAAAGCCCATCTCCTCCTGATCTGGGTGTCTTGGTTTCTAATATGAAGAGCATCCATACAATACACATGGATTGAACTTGACCTATACCTTTATTTGAGCATTTTAACTTTAATTATATTCCTACTCCTCGTGACCGAGGGAGCAAGAAGAGATAAAGCTCAGTCCGCCCGGCCTTGTATCACACGAGTGCCTGTCATATTCAGGTGTCACATTCATATGTCATGGTGAGAGGCACGTGGCCCCACATCTTAAATACCCTCCTTCAGAAAGTAATTAATCCTCTCATTCAGGCACCTGGCATTTTCTACTAACTGTGAGGTTTGTGAGTACGCGTGCATGCTTGGCACTGCTAATGTGAGCGAGCGATTGTCTCAGAAAGGCTTGCTATATTCCTCTAAGGTTTATGGAGCTGGAGGCAGCTGTTCAACCCTCCTTGAGCCTGCCATCAATTACAACACAGTCCATACTGCATTAACATTTCAGCGTCACCTTCAAACTAAACTAAGAGCTATCAATCAAGATATATTACAAAATGCTGTCTTAACTGAACACCTTTAAGCGCAGCAACTTATGTATTTTGCCGACATTATGCATTGCTTGGAAGTTATTGGAGCTATTCAGGATTAAGTACTTTTTCCCAAGGGCACCTTGTAGGTTCAATTTGGGATTAAGAACCAGAGTAAAGAGACTTGTTATTCGAAAGTGAGCCAGGATGCAACCCCTCTAACACCAGGTCACACACATCCTCCTCCCCCTTGACCATTAGCCCTCTGCCACTTAATCGCTAGTGCAGTATTACAGCTTAGAGAGTGTATTTCAGCCCGGGCACTTTGTCAAAGTCACCCTCTGCTATGGCCCAGGCTTTTGCAACAAATGGGACTAATTAGTAACTAGCAAAGCCAGAAACACTTATCCCACAACACTCAATCGTGGGCTGCTGTCTAAAAGGTAGTACTTCGCACCTTAAGTGTATTCTGTAAAATGCATGGTATTGACGATATGTAAAAGTCAACAGTAAAATGTTGCCCCCCACAAATCAAGTGGAAATGCCAGAACACAGTGGTAAGATGCATTGTTCACCCACACATACGCAAGTATTGCAAGTATTGTGACACATGAACGCGTGCACGTTGGAACTATATTTTGTTAGGGTTTAGTAGGCAGGGGAGTGCAAGGGTGACATTTCTGCACTGCACTCCTTAAATGGACAGATTTGGTGACTTTTAAGAAATCTTCATTTAGCTAGTGTGTGTTTGTGCGTCAGGGTGACAGGTGTGTGTGTGTGTGTGTGTCTCTTGACAGTGTTGTCGCTCTCAAACTTTCTCAATGGCTGGAATATTTCTCCTGAGAAGCCAAAGTGAATTCAAATGTAGACTGTATTAACATTGGGAATGGGGATCACCCAGGGAACTGAAATGTTTGGATTATTAAAATATACATGAAATGTAGGAAATCACTGTGTGTTGTTTATTCTGCATAGATGAATACAAACAAATGACCCAAGTGGCTAATACATCGGCTATTAAGTCCAAACGAACCGCTGGGATGCCCTATAAAACTTAATAGGCTACAGTAGCCTATAGTTCCTATACCCGATGCTCAGTGTGTTACAGTGGGAAACCGTCTTCAGCCTCAAGTGACGTTTAATTCCGCAGATTAACAACATTCCACTATTAATGATACCCAAAAGATGTTGCAGTTGCGTGCAGTCGTGTGAAATACAAATCTTAAAAAAATGCATAATGTTTTCAACATTAAATTAAAATGTTTTATATGTGAAAATACTTGGAGCATCCGACTTTAACCAGCAGCCAAGTGAGCCATAAAGGTTTGGAGGCTCATTTGTTTAACATTTATAAATTTGCTTTTGCTTTTTCGGATGTGAAGCTCCTTCATCTAAAGCAGTTTCACTGTCGTTGCCTCCTTTCGCTGCTTAATTCACTTCAGGCTGCTGCTACTGTTCGGGATGTTTCATCTTCCTCGCTTTCTGTCCAACGCCTTTGCGTAGACGACCAAGCGAACGACGCAGCGCCCCACTTGTAGTAGGAAGTTGCATCATTCCCCTCAGAGTTTTGTCAAAGTCTGATCAGTGGTGTCTTAACATATTGTTTGTGACAGACGAACAAACAAACAGGACAGATAGAAGGAGACCAATCCATATTCCTCCCCCGATTTCATCGCGTGGAACAAAAACTGAGCACCTTGAGCATGCTCCAGTTAGGAATTTAATTACAAATCTCTCAAAGGACTCACAGTTCATTGTTAGCTCACTGTGTGTTGTTGTTTTTGACAAAGGTTTTTCAGCGCAGACATCTGCACAACCTGCTCAATTCTTTGTTGTTGTGTTTGATAGAGGTTTTGTTTTTCAGCGCAGACTCCTGTACACCTTGCTAAATGTAAAATTAAAGTGGTGTCAAGGTGCAAACAAATGTCAACATCTAAGGGATTGTCACTCTGAGGATCTAAGGATGCCATAAATGCTTTTAGCGCAATGATGGCTTTAGAAATATGACAAAACATACAGTGCATATGGAAAGTTTTCAGACCCTTTCAAGTTTTCCACATTTTGTTATGTTTCAGACTCACTTTGTTATGTTTCAGACTCATCTTAAAATGGATTCAATTATTTTTTTTTCTCATCAATCTACACACAATACTCACAAGACCCTTTGTTATGACACTCGCAATTGAGCTCTGGTGCATCCTAATTCTATCAATGGTCCTTGAGATGCTTCTACAACTTGATTGGAGTCCACTGGTGCCTAATTGAATTCATTGGACATGATTAGAAAAGGCACCCACCTGTGTATATAAGGTCTCACAGTTGATGGTGTATGTCAGAGTGAAAAGCAAGCCATGAGGTTGAGAGAATTGTCCGTAGACCTGCGAGACAGGATTGTGTCAAGGCACAGATCTGGGGAAGGATACAAGAAAATTTCTGCAGCATTGAAAGTGCCCAAGAGCATGGTAGCCTCCATCATTTTCAAATGGAAGAAGTTTGGAACCACCAACAGTCTTCCTAGATCTGGCCGCCCAGCCAAACTGAGCAATTGGGGATGAAGGGCCTCGGTCAGACAGGTAACCAAGAACCCAATGGTCACTATGAATGAGATCCAGACTTCCTTTGTGGAGATGGGTGATCCTTACAGAAGGACAACCATCAGTGCAGCACTCCACCAAACAGGCCTTTATGGTAGAGTGGCCAGACGGAAGCCATCATTGTTTCCAAAATGTGGAAAACTTGAAAGGGTCTGAAAACTTTCCGTATGCACTGTAAATGACATAATAACATAATGACTTAAATGACACCTGTGACAGTTGTGCCGTGACCTGGATCACATATTTCTCCAGCCACGGTTGCTGTAGTGATGTACGGAGTGAATTTTGGAGGTAATGGACTTGGAAAAGGCATTTAAAGTCTCCTTTGAAAGATATGTGCTCCTGTTTATCAAACAGCGTGAAATGAAATGTTGTAACATCTAACCATACAGATTGTTAGCATTGGTATTGATTTTATTAATAGGCTTCAGCATGTTGGAGTTGGATTCATACAATAATAATTCTAGTTTTATTGTTGTTTAGAGGTATTTATATTAAAGAAATGAATTCTACATAGAAAACAAAGTCTTGCATTCTTGCATTCAGCAAAGAAAGGTATCTGATGTAGTACCATTCTGACACTGGCATTGAATTTGAAGCACCAGAACCAGTATTGCTATATACAATAACCACTCCTAGCTGTTATTCATACTAGCAGGCAAAGGTGTAAGACTAAAGACACAAAACCAAAGACAAGCTATTGTCCATTCTAGCATGAATGACACCGGTAATGTGTGTGCATAATGCTGTGATTTTCTCCTCCTCTTAGACTATTTTTCCAGGTATACATGAGGCCTTTCACTGAATATACAATATCTTGCGACATAAGCAGGGAGGAAACTGCTGTGGTTTGGTTGCCTCGGAAACCAGGTGAGAATATGTGCTGTGTGTGTTCTAGTGATGACATAATACATTCCATGACGGTGAAATGGCAACAGTGAGGGGGTGGATTCAGAGACCTCACTATCATTTAAGCAATTGTGCTTCTCCAAGCAGCATAGAATTGCAAGGGACTTTAAATAATGGAGGAAAATTAATTTTACATTTTTATATGATAAAGTTTTTCACTACTAAGCACACATTCCCCTGTCTGGGTTCATGAACAGTCAACCATCAATATCAGCTGCACCAACATCAGCAGACTTTCCTAGAACCCACAAGGATGCATATGTTGTTAATAGGAATGAAACGTTAAAGGCTATGATCATGCAGTAGTTCATAAAGAACTTGATTTGATCTGGTATGTTTTTGTGCTGTGAATAAGCGACCGCTTTGGTCAGACTCACATGTTTGCACGGCATGTAACAAATGCAAGTTTGGAGCTCCTCAAGGTCCACTTCACTGTATGATTGGTAGAAAAGTTTTTCAACCAGTGAATGCGGGTAATTAAATCTTGTGGGCTAAGCAGGGAGACATGAGTCAGGGAATAGACATGAGTCAGAGAAAAGCCTGGACGTTTGTCCGATAGTGACTGTGAATATGAAGTGCAGCTGATGTCAGAAGCAAAAATCACTTTATATCAAAAAAGCTGAAATGTTTGCAGTATCCCTTTAAGAGAGCAAATATACCTTGAAGTAATACTCCTTGTAACCTTCTAGCCAGAACGTGTCACTTGGTCACTGGTGCCCCATTACTGGAATGATGCTCCGAATCCATCATGGCCCCCTGCATCTGATTCCTCAAAACAGCCCAGTTTCTAATTATGGGAGGCCATCTCTTCTCTGGATGTCCTGCCCACATCTCACATCTCAGGTGTTTGACCAGGATCCTGTGAGACTCCTAAATAAATGGAGTGTATTAAGATGTAATTATTCAGGGGTCTGTTGATTAAGTCAGCAGTCTTATTGTTGCTGCCACTGTACAGCTAATATGAACCCCTCATCGTCAATTTCATCTATGTTGAGATTTATGAGAGCTTGATACTCTCTGAGATGCAGTAGCATCGATGGATGGTTACTACTACTGGTTATATTATATTAAGTGTATATGATAAATCACTGACACACACACACACACGCACACACACACACATACGCAACGCAAACCCTCCAAGCCACTCCTTTATCTTCAGTCTGAACCTTGTTTATCAGTAAAAAGTAGATAATAGGAAGCAGAATCAAAAGAAACTACCTCCCACTTACCTGGTACTTCTACATCGATTTATACTTTCCTGGTCTGTAGATGTGATTACACTTAGATTGAAGGCGCCTCTTCCAGGTATTGGGAAGATTATTACAGACACTGCCATTCAGGTCCAGCTCTGACTCTCAGTGGGTATCCCCAAGGATGGACCTCTTAAGCTGCTTTTCTCACCACAACAGCAATACGTCCTATGATGAGCTGATGAATCTGTTGTCAACAGATCTGCAGGAGGTTTCAGCGCTTTCATCTCCCTCCACTCGTACTTGAGATTAGATTAGAAAATGTATCTGATGGAGGCAGACTTCAGAATGTTGCTATGACGCACCCTGTAAATGTCTGATGTCTTTCAACCATTGAGTCAGTCTAGTAAATACACAGGATAGCAACATATCCCATGTTTCATATGGACCAAGACATGAGACGGTAATGGAATGAACTTGTAATTAAATGAGCAAAGCATGACTTTTCTCCCAGTCTGCTGAATTAATCCTTGTGCCATTTGCATGTGTTCAAATGCACATGTAATCAGAGAGACGGCGAAAAATACATGGAAATAATTGCAAGTGACTATCCTTGCCAACTCCAGACTTTCTCTTTATTCTTTAATAATCCCCAGTTCCTGGCCCCAGGCCATGGCGGGAATGTGTACAGGAGGACAGCCGCGTGCCCTCTCTCAGCTGCCTCCTAATCTTCCCCCCAGCCTGCCTAACACAGGCTTGCTCCAACCCCACGGCCCTGCCTGTGAGGTCCAGCCAATCTCTCCCCTGGTTCTCTCCTGCCCCCTAAAGCACAAAGCCAGTAGAAGTCAGGGGAAAAAAAACGACCAGGCTACCCGTTGGTAATGGTCTGTCCCAGTGGATCGCTGGGTGAGCAATTTGCAGAAGCGCTTATATTGAATGAAGTAGGGGACCTTGAAGATAATGTACTCCCTATTCCCTACAGCCTTTCAGCCTTAAAGTAAAATGATCAGGGTAACGCTGGATACTTTTTCGACGCTTTACATTTGTGGAGCCACCTGCAACATTTCACATAACTATGAAAAATTACATTAACTATGCTATATGACGAACATTACATTACAGTAAACCGTTCTGACTGTAATCTTTTTCATTGTTAGATAAAGGAGTCTGAATGCCATAAGATGATAGAAGAGGGAGAAATAGCGCTTGGCTTTCTCCAATCAAATATTCCCATGTCGTTGGTTTACTGGCGTGCTTCTTTGAACCCTCTCAATTCACATGCATTCCTTTCCCAATAGGAGCTGTCACTTTGTGTGGACATTGTCCCTTGAGTGTGTGTGGCTATAGGGAGCGTCTAATGTCCACTCTGGGCCACTTGTCTATGTTGTGAATGGGAAGACAATGAGACCCCCAGTGGCTCCCTCTCTCCATGACTCGCCTGGGGTCTGATTTGCCTTGGCAAGGGGGATAGAGCCCCAAAACAAAGCTGAAGGAGTCTCCACTGAAGGGGTGCAGAGGTCAGCCCCAACGCCCCACTAACAGGCCCGTCCTCTAGTTTGGGGTACCAAATGGGAAAGGGACACAGAGGCAGAGAGACAATGGGATAAAAGGGACCTCTGAAACCATTAAATTCTGAGGAAGTGATGGCCGTGAATGATGACAGAGAGTGAATAGAGACTCTTCAGGTGGGAGGTACGCTCCATTAATGACCATGGATGCTCCATTATGGCAACCCTGGGAGGTGGTGATGATGTGGTACATTTTTTTCCATTAGGCTGTTCTTCCCTGAACGAGGAGCGCAAGGAGACAATTCCAAATTGATGCAGGAATCCTAGTCAGCCCTCTATAGCCCCCTGCTGTGAAACGCAGCACAGGGGACAACGTGACACCACTTGGGCCCCTCAGAAGTAGTTCGAGTCAAATTACTGTTTGCGTAACGTCAAGCCTTTCATAGCTTCCCTAAAGGACATTTTGATTGATGGACTTTCCCGTTTCCCATGGGTGTGCAACAGGATGTGGTTTATCATACTGTCCGTGGCTCCAGTGTGAGTGAGGGGCGTTCCTTGAGAGATAATGGATTCACTTCTAATTGGTATTGGTGATTCAAATGGTCTTCACTTTGTCGCAATGGATGGATCTTGTTGTTAATGATGATCCTGAGCTTTCCATCCATTGCACCAGTCTATTAACATTGTACTACTATGAAGGGCATGGAGGTCCCGGTACAGCAACAGTCAGTATTCTCTCATACAAGACAATAAAGTGAATATCTTGCTTATGATACTGTAATTCCTGCTATACACCCTTGCTCTTTCGTATGGGAAAATGGAACAGCGTTTAAGCTTACATTTAAGTGTCTACATTAAGATTATATCACCACCACATGCTGCTGATTTATCCTTGGCATTGAGTGTACCCACTGTTCACTGGTCCTCTTGCGGGTGCATGTTGAAGCCTTCTGTATGAACAGATTTATTATTGTGAAGATTGAGCTTTCAGATGTAATTGCTAGCTATTAAACGTAGCCATATGTTTTTAATAGATGCCGTATTGGTAGCTAACGTGTAAAACCACTGTGATTCGGAGTGATTCATGATTCACTATGATGACCTGACTACTATATTAGTAGTAGATAATGGGGCCCTTTGCTGTATGTCTGAGCAATGTTCAATCTCCTCGGTGTGTGAATTTTCATCATGCGTTAGATGAGTTAAATCCCCTGACTTCCACCGTGAACTGAGAACTCATTTCTTCAAGAAACACTTCACGTCCTCCTTTCCATTACTTTCACCGTCTGCTTGGACTTGATCCCGCTCCTGTGATGTAAAACATAAAACTTTTTCTGCCTGGCTCTTATTTCTTTACCTGACACGTCTCTATTCCACGTGAATACTCTGTAGACACAAGAATGTTTGTTTCATCGGGTGTCCTGTTGCTTTTCTCTTGCTTTCTCCTGATTATCGGCTGCTTGTAATGTTGGTAGTTTGTTTGACGGTTGCACGTATTGTAAGCGCCAGCTAAATGCCTAACTCCAAATGTAAATAATTCAGCAGTGAAGTCAGCTTCAAACACGTCCTCAAGAAGAAACACTGCTTGATCATTATTTTTTTTCTTTTCATGTCCTACATTTTAGTACACACTGAGTGCATACCGAGGACTTCTTTTACATTTTAAACATTTAGAGCCAATGTTTTTTTCCCTTACTCCCTTAGTGGCTTGAGTGACAAATCAAGTCTTGAGTCTGTATTTTTGCTGTGTGTGTTATCTGTAGATTCAAATGTTCCTCCAGATTCAGGGTATAAAGCAGAAGCATGTCTAGACTGTAATTACGTAGACCCAAATAGCCTGTTTTAAAGAAGGCGGCCACATGTTTCAGAGTGCTTTAAAGCAACACTCCACAGCTGGCTGTGAATGCTTGAGTCTGTGCTGTCAAGAGATCTCTGAAAAAACATTTTTCATGCAGAAAAATGCATTGGTCCAGCCAAAAATAGGCATTCCCCTCTGTGAGGAATTGCTTGCAGGATGATATTCTATAGCATCTCTCCAGAGCCCCATGTGGCTCAAATCCAGAGATAAGGAATGCAGCTACTGGCTACCAGCACAACAAACTTAGAATATACTCTAGGGTATGTTTTGGCTGTATGGATTGGGGTCAACAAAAAAAACAACCAAGCACGAGCCTCCATACATGGCAGTACCACTTATGCACACTATTCTAGTACTTAGTCCCCTTGCACTTTCAAGAGAAAAGGCACTACAGTTTGAAGTGCACTTGCAACATCTCTAAGGTTAAGCACTTCACATGTCGTTGCCTCTTCTGCATACAAACATGCTATGAATGAAAAGCACCTCTAGATTTACGCTCTATGTGTATAATATGCCATAATGAGTATGATATTATGCCAGTGGCTTTTTGTCCCAGCATGTGTTCAAAATGCTGCTGAGACAGAGGAAGGCGTGGTCCACACATTAGCAGGCGGATTTATCTGATCAAAGCAAGTGCACTAAACCCCTCAAAGAGAGAGCACTCACTGTCTGCAGATGGAAATTCCTGCTGCTGACCAAGTTAAACAGCCAGCAATGGGAATAACTAGAGGATCAACTGGACTGTTAGCTAGCAATAAGCATGCTAATATGAAAACGTTCATTTGCTAATCACCGTGTCCCTAGTGGCACGGGGATTTAGCCCAGCCAATCAGCATTTAACACAGGTCATGTTTCACCTCTGGAATAGGCATAGATGATAGCATGGCTGAAGTTAAGCCATATTGATTTGGAGCCAATTGGTGATTTACACTTTTGGGTGACATACAAACTTTCCCATAGGAAAGTAAAATCCAAGAAGAGATCTCATACTTATGCCTTTTATTTCTCCTAGACACAGATGAGCTCTTTTTAACACTCAGATGAGACTAAAGGAATCGTCTCCTACTTCTCAAACTCAACTCAAGAGAAACAACCACATATAAGCTCATGTTGATCTCACTCTGATCAAAACAAGAGATCTCCAAATGATCTTCATTTAACTCCTGAATATACTGTATCTCCATGTGCATGTATTTGTGTTAAAACCCACCTATGGTGCATGCTTGGCGTTTAAGGGTCTTTGTTTGTTACTTAAGTTGTGCATTTGCTTTTTGTGTCCAGTGCACTGTAGCATATATAATTTAATTTTCCGTCCATAATAACCCCTGCCCCCTCCCATGATTGGTGTCATGGCCCTGGTATGGGCGAACTGCACTGCTCTTGATTCAACTGTAATTAAAGTGGACTGAGGAACAATTAGTTTGGTCTAATGTCCAAGATGTCACTGGTCTTCTTATCACCTTTGAACCAGAGGGCATGACACCAGCCTAACTGGGTCTGCTCAGTCTATAGACGGCTGTGTTGGGGGCACAGACAACGGGCTGGGGAGGTCATGCATACTTCCACGTCTTTGATTTCTGAAGGGCTTGTTAGTGATTTGTCAGATATTGTGTACTCATTAGACTAATTAGCAAATGTTTTAAAGCAACATTTTGAATTAACACTTGAAGTTCCACCAGTCTACAGAAACACACGAAAAGTTAGGAGGAGAAATTTAAGTGTTTAGTTGCCTTTTTGTTGTATGTCATTTTGTTTCGAGGTTGAACACACATGTTTATTTCCTCTTATTAAGCACACAGACAAGCCAAAAGAAAAACAATAATCGCAAAGTGCTCCACATGCTTTGCCTTTTTATCTGTGAAAAGACCAGGTTTCATCCTAAAGTCATCTGTGTTAAGCATATGGTGTTAACCTCCAGACTAAAGAGGTTAAGCCCTTTGCTCTGCAGACACTGGAGCTAGATGCTTTTTTTTCAGTGGAAGTAATGGTTTACCCTCAAACCCTTTCTCTGTGATAAACCTAGTAATTTTGCACATGCTGCTCCGTGGGTGATCCATCGTATTCAGGAAGATGTTCAGAGCTTGTTGCTTCAATGGGACGCCGGATGTTCACTCGTGTTTATTTCAATTTGCCGTTGAAATAATGTTTAGCAATTGAACGCTTAATGAGACCTCAAAAAGTGCGTTGAATGTAGACACCTAAAGCAAAATGGCCAATGACTCCCTTTATGTTAGCAATGTAAATGCCCTCAATAATTAAGGAAGCCCTTTATCTTCATTAAGGAAACCTGACCTATTTGTGCTCCTATTGTTTTGCCTGTCTCATTAAGATCTTCACATCAGCTCATCTCCTCATAGTGTCTCAGGTCAGACAGGGGAAGAGCTAAAGTCAAAATATTACCTGAAACTCATCCAATAACTAAAATACAGATTATCTAATCTGAAAAAATATATATTTTTGTCAAACAAGAACTTGAGCTTCACCTTTTAGTTGTTAAATATTTTACTATAATTTTGTAAGAGAAAGGTGTCACACTTTTTAAGTGGTGGATATGTCATTTTGTAACAAAACGTTTCATGTACAGATTCAGTATTCAGTAATCAACTTATTAAAAGTCCTTCTATTTTTACTGTACAATAAGATATAGTTTTATACATCCAAAACATGATAAGTAAAGTGTGTATCAGCATTGTTTTATGAATAGTGCTTAGGATTTGACCTTTTTAAATACTTGAAACTATGTTGTTGGTATATTCTATTTAACAAAAATATACAATACAAATAACATTAGCGTACTGTAATTCAAACACATCATAATCAAGTGAAAGTGTAATGAAATGAGAGCTGTACTGCACCCATAATGTATTTGTCTCCAATCAAGTGTAGCGACATGCTCCTTAGTGATTTAGGTTCGTATTGAATCAACTCAAAGAAGGCATCTACTTGAGAGATCCGTGAAAGAAATGATCCCAATGTTCAAAGATGAACGAAGCCAGACTCGTGTCATTATTACTGATATCCTGATATCGAAGACATTTTCAGTCTATTGACTTCAAATGTAAATATGTACGTGCACATGTCGTCAGATGCCCCGTGTTTACGGTCAGAGCACACACACAAAGCGGGTCGCCTGGAAAACAAACGAGCAGTGAACAGCAATCATGGCAATCAGCTTCCCTTGAAGCATCATTATAGGGACTCTTGTAAAACTCTTTACAACAAGACACGTTTAATTAAAAACAGCTGGGGAGGTTTCCGGCCCTGAGAGTTTACAAGATGGAAGACACTTAAATATCTTCAATTAAATCTATAATATTTCAGAATGAAAGCCACGTTCAACTGACAGCTGACATTTTATCAGCTGTTAGGGACATCAGTCATGTGGGTAGAGTATTTACACAGCAATAAACATAGTACTAGTATACTTCTAATGATGGGTTGTCATAGCAACCAGGTGAGTTTCACACCCAATGCACTGTATGTATATTCTAGGTCAGATTCCAAAAGGTCTACATTGTCCTCTTTCTATATTTAGGGTTGTTGTTGACACAGCACGGTCCTTTGCACCACACAGCTCTTTACTCATGGCTTACTGAGAAGCAAAACTGGAATTCACAGGAAGAGACAACATGAGCTATAGTACTGAAGACCATCCTCTTGGTTATTAGCTGTTTGCATTCTGACAAAAGAAAGAATCTAACACAGCAATTGCACAACAAGCGAAAACACAAGTCGTGGAATCATACAAATACGATATACTGTTACACAGAAAACAACGCTGGAATTTATTTGCATCAAAATGTGTGATGTGTCTCTTTCTTTGAAGCATGTTGTGTTCTGAGAAAATGTCAGGATAGATACCACATCTGGTGGGCAGTTGAATTGAGCAGCCACTCATCTGTTTCTAAAGATCAGTACAGGGTTAAGTATAACGGGACAGGAAAGAAATATCTTTGAAATTAAGGAAAAAGAGGGATTTCACTTGCATGGCCTTGATTTATGTGTAGTCAGCAGCACTCATGGGGACCAGGCTGCTTGCCAGTGATGTAAGAGGATGGATATGCACCTAGAGGTGAAAGAAACCACAGCCAACACAGAAATACAAACACAGACACTTATTGCAGCTTATCAAGACAGATAAAAACATGATGTCAGAATATTTGGAGAACATTCAAATTGTAATTGTCTTGAGAGGAATGCTTTATAACCCAACAGACAAAAACAAGTTATAATAAACAGCAGATTCAAAGAGCTACAGCCAATTCCTCCCATCTTATCCCACCATCGTCATGGAGGCTGCCTGTGCATGTATAGGAATAGTGAGTTTGAACAGCAGGGCTTAGATCCTATGTGAATTCTGAGAAGCAGCTAGTGTGTGTGGACTGACAGCTGATTGCCCTATGGTTTAATCTTGTTAGGGATTTTCAAAAGTGCTGTGTCCACTCAGATCTGGAGATAGAGCACCACACAGCCTTTGTGTGCAAAATTTCAACGCTCCCAAAAGGGGCACAAAGGGCCCCGCTGGTGATGTCATTCCCCTGTCAGCAAGCAAGCCCCTCGCTGCAGGAGAGGGGCAGGACAGGACACTGTGACCATCCACTCTGCTGGTCCCCTGGCCCCAAGGTCTCACCCTGACCCCTCTCCCAATCAAAGAACCTTCCATGGCTTGACGTTCAAGGCTGAAAATTGAGGCGGAGAGATGTAAATTTAAATTGTTTTGAAACTCAAATATAGGCTAAACCTGACGATGGAAATTTAAAGCCATACAAACGCTGCATATACAGTATGTCATGTTTGTCATGTTGTGTGGCGCTCCAGCGAACTTCAAATCGTATTAAATTACCACCAATGCCATGAAAGTGCAGCTGCCCATGTGGATCTGTTCCGCGAAGTCCTATATTTATCAGAGCAGTGTCTCTTCAATTCCCACACAACCGACTGTCCATCCACATGTTACACATGTTGCAGGAGCCTTGTGTGGTGCAATGCATGAGAATATCAGCAGCCAATTGTATGTGACCTGCTTGCCTAACCCTATATTTAGGGTTCAGTTAGGGTTCAGTTCATTCGTAAGTAATTAACACATTAGAGAATATTCTTCATGTTTTTTATGTGTGGAAACAGAAGTTCCTCACTCAAACACACGTGTACCATACTGTTTACTTTTTACTGACCTGTGACTCTGCTTGACCTCAGGCTAAAATATGACCCAAACTGAGTTTTGGCCCCTTGGTATTTTTGTGTCTTATTTAGGTCGCAATGTGAGTTGTGTGTGGAATTGTTGAGCCAACTCCACATTCCACAAAAGCAGCTTCATAAACCTCTGCCGTGTGTGTGAACACAGAGAGATGTGTCCTAACTTAGCAAACTACACTGCACAGCAAGTCCTATTTCCAAGAAACCATACATCCCTCACTTCTCCCCATTTTTAGAGAGTGAATCTGGAAACCCTCTGTTGGCTAGGGTTACAGTACATCTTACACACACACACACACACATAGTGACAAATATACTTGTGCCACCTATAAGTAGACATATTAGACCTGGTTTCAGCTGTACGATAGCACACACAACCAAGGGTCTCGGGGTATTTATGGGCATGAGACATGTATGTTCATGATGTATGTTCATTTCTCTCTCTCTCTCATACACACCCTTTAGCCCCACATATTCCTCCGCCTCACATGTCAGCCCCTGTGGTGTCCTGTTTAAAGCAGAGTCCTTCCTGACTACTGTAAATCATTAGTGCGACCCCATTAAGGGAACTCTGTCCCGGGCTACTGCTACAACATCAGCAGGTCTCGCTGAGTGGGAGACAGCTACATAGACAAAGACAAGCAGCCACAGCCAGCGCTGTGAAAATATGGGTTTTGACGGATGAAAGACAAACATCCCTTGGGGCCACAGGGCTTGAGTTGTGAATGACCATGGCATGCTCAACACACGGCCTCTTCCTGGACAGATGACCCCGGCACAGGGAGGTTCTCACTTATATCACTACGCAGACCACCAGGCTGTGTCAGATGGGTTTTGTGTGGTAGCATGTCCAAATGCAACACATATTCATCATTAAGGGTGGAAGTCTACAGGGAGCAGCAATCGGGGTAATTCAGTCATAGTTCTTCATAATTAAAGTCAGCGATCATTTAACCAGTCACATTTAATTTGTGTCTCCTAAAAATTGTCATGGGCAAGAACAGATAAACAAACAAACAAATATGTCCGTACAACGCCAGGATTCCCTCATACCCTCAACGTGAACACATGGAAAACCCAGAAGGAAGTATGGTTAGATGAAGATTTCAGAGCAGAGCTGAACTTCCTCCTAATGGAAACCCTCTTGTTGAGCGCACAGAAACTAAGACTGCATGCTGCTGCTGTATGACGTAGGCGTGTAGACGGTTTGAACACCTGTAATGGAGTGTTGGCAGATGACTTCTCGGCAGCTCTCATCCCATGTGAAATCCATTGACGGCAAACCGCAGAAATGCTGGTTTGGAAGCAAATGAAAGCAGCTCACATCCTGAAACAGACTAATAAAAGTAAAAAGCTTCTCATTCTGATCATTACTGAACCAGCGGAAGGGAGAGGAAGCATCTTCTCGGGTATAGCATGACAGGGAAGCAGTGGGTCTGTGGTGGGCGCCAATGAATCTCTTGGTGTTAACACAGCTAAAGTGGCAGCAACCCTAATTCAGTTTAAGTCTGGATGTGTAAAAACTGCAATTTTCTCTATTCTAAAGTCATGTGTTCATGTGGGTCACAGAACCGTTTTCCCATAGGGTTTCCCATCCTCAAGAGTAACAGGGTGTTTAATGAAAAACTAAGATCTCCTCACGCATCTGGATTGAATGATGACATAGCAGTTCAACTCAAGTTCTTTATTGACTGCAATGTGACGGATGTATTGAGACAACCATAATGCAGAGACTTCTGTTTGCAATAAGGGCCTCAACTTTCTCATTTATATAGGGACCAATGGCTTTGAAGTGAAGGAACACTACTTCCACAATGCGTTCATAAAAAAGTTTTCTCCTGAAGGTTCATCATCCGGGGATTGAGTCAGAGCAACGTTAACCAGAACCCCTACATTGCACATTCAGACTCTACAAAGAGCTTCAATCCTCCTAAATGAGGACAAAGCACACGTTTTCCCATAAATACTCGAATTTGGCCAGTTAATGATGCCTGCACAAATGGCCCCCAACTAAAGTAAATAGCCTCGATTGCTGGTTAATTTATTGGAGACAAGCACCATGCTGAGATCAAACGGGTCGGGCTCACTCGTAGCACCTTCAGTGCAATGAATTTGCTGACCCCATAACCCTTTGCATATTTCTATAAGGGGCATGAGAGGCCGGAAAAGAGTAGCCCCGAGGAAAAAGGGGGTTAACTCACATGAGGTTTAGATTTGTATGATGCTCGTATGGGCCAATAAATCAGCGAGTAAGGAAACCTGCTGTATTGCACAGTGGCCGAGAATAGGGCCACGAGAAAGTCAGATATCATAGTAGAATTAGCTACAGGAAAAAGGAAATACATACATACATACGTGTGCACACACACAGATATACACAGAAACATACATGTGGCAAAACTGCTGACAGCCTGACATGTTGCACTATGAAATGCATTCCTGAAACATGTATGCATCTATAGATAGAAATATTTATGCATGCATACAGTTTGCATGCATGCTCACGCACACACATGCACACACACACACACACACACACACACACGCACACACACACTCACACACACACACACACATACTAAATCATTTTCTAACCAAGTCCTGGCTTCTTTAGTGGGACTATCCCTGACTCAAGGTGAGGCTTGAGTTTCGTTATGAGGCAACTTTATTAGCCAAGTTAAGGGCTTGGAATTCCCACAACCTGAACACATGAGGAGGATTTAGTTTGGCTCTTTTGTTCCTGACATGAAACGGCACATTGTTAACCATGGCCTCAAGCAGTGCAACCAGAGTGCACAACACAGGTTAGGATCATGGGCTACTATTTGTTTTGCCCCTTTGACAAAGCCAGGAAATATCTTTGGGTCAAACCTGCTGTACTTACTTAACACTTTATAAGAGATTGGCAATATGATTTCTTGCTTTTTCCAATTCTCTGTTGGTCTATCATCACAGTATATGTTGGTATCTAAGAGTCTTTAGAAAACAGAGGACCATTATCTCCTGGTGTGTTGCAAATTATCCACCTATATGAAGACAGTAAAAATCCCCCCCCCCCAACAGATCCTGTGATGCTGGTCTTTAATCTATGTTTGCCATATGCAGCCAAGATGGAGAAGCAGCAGCATAACCAACAGACATACTCTCCTTGGACCACTGCAGTATTTCATAATGCACACATGTTTACTGTGCAAGCCTCCCTCTGCCTGCAACTACTGCCCCTGGCTTTTGCTATAAATAAGAATGTTTTCCTAATCACCTTGACTCGTAAAATAAGGGAAAAAATATTCTGTAGCCCTCTCAGCCTTCCTACTATCTCAATAAAATTTCAGGGGGCGTGGCCTCTCCTTTAAGGAAAAAATACACTAAAAGCTTCTGTCTGTGTAGCAGAGGCTGTATAGTCTGCATGTTGCGCTGTGATTTGATGTGGGTGAATGTGTCAAGGCATCAGTCAGGAGGTCTCCACCCCGCTGACTTTGGGCCCTATTGTTCATGGAGGACCCCCCTTGGTGTCATTGAGACATGCTAGTCATCCGCATTGTGAAGTTTAATTAGGTTGTTGTGCTTATTAACTCCGATTATCTGAAAAGCTGTGAGATGTCTACATGTGGCTGGTGGTACAGGCGTGATCTACAGATGGCTGTAAATTCTTCAACAGAGCGTGTTGGTATGTTGTTCCACCATTGGTCTGAAGACATGGACAGGAACACATTTATGAGACATTTTTGGCCTTTCCCCCCTCATTAAACACCACGGATCAAAGTTTGTTCACATGAGTCATAAATGTCTCAATCAGCCACAAGAGAGTTTCACCACCTTTAATTCAGACACAAACAGGAAATCGAAGGGTTTTTCATTCGTGGAAAAAAATCAAGAAGTCAACCACAAATGGTTATAAGGTACTTACATTCACAGTTTGATTGGAGTGAATAACAGTGGTTCACATTATTGCATTGGTGTGACAAGTGGTTGAGTCAGAGGCCCTGTTGAGCTTCGTAACTAGCGTTCTGCTACATTAAACTAATCACAGGAGCCATTTCCCTCCTAGGGCATGCTGGGATGATTAGCCGAGGTACTACACCACCTCCTGGTGTCACCGGCCTGTACTGTGGTGGTCCAAACACCCTACCATCTAGCCAACTTCCACTCTATTCAGACTGCCGCTTCTGATTCCTACTGGGGGGCTACGGATCGGGCTGTGTCCGTCTGTCACGCGTAATATCTCAGCGCCATCCCTCAGACTTGGAGGGAAATAAGGATAATTGGATAGTGGCATTCAATTGTTACTCAAGGTTAAGTTAGTCACTCAGGTGTTAAAGTAAATGTTTTCAGTGACATCCAGCAAACTTCACAGCTCTCCTTGAAAATAAATTAACACATCCTTGGGATTTCTTTTAAGGGGTCCATATTAAACTTAGCACAAATATGCCTGGTTCTTTCCACAAAGCTCGACTCAATTTTCCTGACTGCCACATTTCAAAGGTAAACTCTCAAGGGCGCCAGTCCAAGGACTTTTAAGATACAACTTGCACACCATTCATAAGAGCTTGCTACACCACTCCATTCTCACACATGGGTGTAGATTTGGTTGTTGGACATAGCAACCATTTTTGAAAGTTCATTTTTGATGGTATTTCTACCTTACTAGACAGAACACAGTGGACTGACAGAAGAGACAGAAGAGACAGAAGCAGTGACACATGACAGCAGGTTCAGAGGCACCCAGGCAGATCCGAGTCCATGACCTTGACAGCACACAACATGTGCACCTCTGGCACCCTTTTTTGGACATATTTCTGCTTCATAAGACAGTACACAGGTAGTGTGGAGATGGCAGGAAAAAATATCAATAACTCTTTCCCTATAGTGACATGACACACCCTTGGGTGGCCACAGTGGAGGTCCTCAGCTCTTGGGCAACAGTGCAGCCTGTTCTCATATCAAGTTATAGTAATTAAAGTTAAAGTAATGCGCCATAATTTTGTACGATATTGTACGAATCGAGTGAAACAGGAGGCGGAGCTCATGTGACTGAAACATGCAGTTGTTTGACATTGAAATAGCGCGGTGGAAAGAGACGGCAGTGGGCATTTACACTCGACTCCGGCAACACAGGTTTAAGTCCTGACTTAAGTGCAAATCCGTTTTCTGCTGTGAGTCAAGATTTTATTTTCAGCAAAGGTTTTTCTTATGTAACCATAACCAAAACCTTACCTCAACCTTAACCAAAGTTGTTGTAGTTACTTAACCTTAACCAATGTGGTTTTATTTCATGTTGGTATACATGCAATGATAGGTTATGCAGCTGGCAATGCATAGGTATTGTACAAATAAAGGGTGGATAAAAATATCAGTGGCTGAGAACCACTGCTTGCATTTCTAAACCTACAAATTATTTTTGCTGTGTCAAAAGAATTGAGCATCTGGTTAATTTATTGCTTATATCAAGTAATCTGCAATGTACAGGGGTGAACCATTAGCCAGGCTGGGGTGACGTCCACTCATTATACCATATGGGAATCCATTCTTTGGCTGCCCCCCTGCACAGGGAGGTCAGAGATTAGGGTCTGCTACAGGGCAACACCCCTGGAGCTGGGAGAGATGCACTACAGCAGGGGAAACTCACTGAGCCTTGAGCCTCCCGTAGAAAGGCCGTCTCCCTACTCACGATACGAGAGGGGATGACATCCATAATACCATGAGCACACGGAATGCACTCCAGCTCACTCACCCACCAGGACACTCCCTCACCTCACTCTCATTATTGACTTAGTGAACCAAGACCACGATTGGATCCTCAGCCTGACCTCCATGGAACCTGTGGAATGGAGGACTGGTTGGCAGGGATGAGGAGGAAGAGCAGGAAGGATATATGAATCCTGGATATGGATTGGCGGCCGAAGCCCATGCCCCCTGGCATAAAGCCCAAAAGTCAAAGAGGAATGTGCAACCATAACATACCCTGCTGCAGAGTGTAACCTGAGACATGCTGGGACAAGGTGACGTGTTTCTGATCCAACCCAGAAGTGACTGCAACCACTGTAGCTTTGTTTCAACTGGCACAACAAGTTATTTGTTAATCACAGAATTGCACTTAATCACTTAAACTTAATTGACTTTGCATATTTTACTGTGATTTTCCAAACTTTCTGGCACTCATATTGTGCCATGTCCCACATAACCCATCTGGTTCTCTGCGCCGGCTAAAACAAACGCCAGGAGTTTCCAAATACAAAATGTGATTGAAGTGAAACTGAATGAGCCTCTCAGCATGATGGGATTCAAGGTAGCTACTTAGCCTTTGATTTCTATGAGCTACCCTGTGGAAGGTCTCTGTGGGCACGCAGAAGGAGATTGATTGTGACATCAATGCAAACCACTAGGGTACTGTACGCTGTCTAATGGAAATACTGTTTAGTGTGGAAGAAGTCAAGGTTAAAAGGCTTGTGCCGCAGTGGGAACAGAAGATGGGGGAGTGGCACTTGACAATAAGCCTCCTCAGTGTCTCTCAGACAACAAAGAGCCACAGACACCATCTTTGACATTGCTGATCTGTCATTTACTAAGAATAACCCCAGTGGTTTAAACCATGAACGGAAATGTCAAGTGGAATTTGTAGGATCTAAACTGAATCTTAACAAGTCAACTTTACCCTAGGCCCTTATATTGAAAAAAAAAATCTGCTGATATTATTTTACAATAATATGCTAGCACGATATTAGGCAAAAATGTGTCTGTGTGATGACAGAGAAAAACTGTATTAAATATTGCTAAACGTTCTGTATCCGTCCACGTATCATAGCGTAGCTCAGACTCAGACAAGCCACACTACACTAATCTCCCCCAGCCAGTCCATTATAGAGCAATGCCCTGGAGACACATACATACTGGATGAAAGAGGACTGAGACATCAGGTCCATATCCTTCCTGTACCATACTTAACCCCCCTCCCTCATCCCTCTTAGACCCATTGAGTAAATGAACATTGAAAAAAGACTGCAATAGGGCACCAGGCTGATATTCCCAAAATTGGGTGACGCTGAAAAAAATGCCAGCAGCATGTACATCATCCTTCAAATGCATCTACCTTAAGTATCATCTGCCCTGCCCCAGACACACATCAAACGACTAGAGTGGATGATGCCTGCCTTCCCTAAAGTCTTTTACTGTACTCTTTCTCCATCTGCCTCACTGAGCCTCTTAAATGGAGCTGCCCATTGACCTGAGTAGGGTTGTAAATCACAGTGATGGGTTCCAGAGATGGATTCTCTGCAAGGTAAAGGGGTCATAGCTGCAAGTTTTGCTTTTTTTCACACTGTGAAACAGAGATGCTACCAGATCCTGTCAACATTTCTAACTGTGGATGGAAAAAGTGCTAGACAGTAAGTCAACAAATTATAGGGTTTGGCCAGGGTTAACAGTGTGTCGTATTCCAACAGCGTTGGATTACCTTGAGCTAGTAAACTAAATTATACCTCATTCATCTGGGCGATAGTGCTGGATGACAGTGAGGAGGTCAAATAACTTTGATGATTGCAATAATAAAACGGAATGATTTATTGTCATCATTGGCTCATACTCATACCATAGTTATGGGTGTTTCAACTGTTACTACTCTGTTACGGAACTCTTTTATTAGAGTTCTGTGTGTGTGTGTGTGTGTGTGTGTGTGGCAAGTGGGTAGGGGATATGTATGAATATTTGTATCTGTAAGTGTCTGTGTTTTTGTATGAGTCCACTGTGTGCATGAATGAAATGAGAATTTGACTCTCCAATAGAAAAAGGTCCTTAACCTTTACTTGTACATGAAAACAAAAAAAACATACAACTGACATGGAAACGAACAACAAAGTGTCACTGCACTAAAGAAAAGTTGATTAGTAAGTGTGTCACGCCCCAACAAGCATTGGTATGGCCGGTGTCTAGCCCAGTCACATCTAATAAACATCACATCAAAGCGTGACATAAACCTACAGAATTTCAACCTCCAAAGTCAGACACCCTGCAAATTGAATAGTCTCAGATGTCTTGTGGAATATACTGATTGAATATGTAATGTCAAAATGAATAGTGGCATCAAGGACAATAATGCCAGTGATGCATATATCCACATGCTGTATACAAGTGGGTGAAGTAGCGGATGTGTACTCTTACAGAATGGTTAATAACACAAGATTCAAACTGACTTTTTAAAGGATTGCGGGTCAAGTGTTTGGTTGACAAAAAGATAGCACATTTAAAGCATGGATCATCTATGTTTTAGAGAAACTGAATGACGAAAAACCAGATTCATGGCAGTTTTGAATAGTACCCCTGAAGCTTACTTGAAAATAACATTGCCTGAGATTTCTCTTTGATGCCTGTTTGAGGTGTTTTTTCAACGATGCAAAATAAATGTTTTCTGGGCATGGCTTACTGTGGAAAAAAAGAGTAAAAGTAAAGAAAAACAAATATAAACTATAAACTAAAACTATAACTGAACACAGAAGTTTATATAGAAAACCACAAAACCACAGGGTCATTATTATTAATGAGGACAATGATAATTTTAGCATGGCACCTCCATCACACCAGTGAGTTTTATACTGGCGGCAACATCTAACTTTACCCAGGATGCCCTGCAGTAGGTCAAAGCCTGCGAAGAGGCCAGGTCTGAAATATGCCCATGCTCAGCCTAATGACCCACACCACAATTAACACTCTGTAGCTCAGCAGGGCAGCGTGGGGATACGGGGGTGTTTATTGGCTGGTGGCTTTGGTTTCCTCACAGACCTTGTCATGCCCAGCTGATCATCTTCCAGATTGGAGCTGGAGGTGGTCCAGTCTAGCACATGCAGTACAGTTGAGCCCCAGCAACCACAGACGAAGCCTGACACACATAGCACCACAGAGCAGCCAATGAAATACCAGTGAGGTCTCTGACAGGAGGCAAGAGCACAGAGTGTCTCTGAAGTACTATTTTCACTTTCGCTTGATGCACAGTAAGCGGTATCACTTTCCAGAGTTTCCTAGAAAAGGAAGTTTTATTTTGAAATCTCTTTATTTATTTTGTAATGCATCTGAGAAATTAAACCAAAAATGAAGTTAACAAGATTTAGATGATATTGGGGTTAGTTGGACAGGCTGGTCATCATTGTGCCAGTGTCAGTTTTCTCACATAATTGTGGGTACAGTATGATTTCCCTTGATTCTCATAGGGTCGCAGCAGGCATCTGTTGGGTCCCAGCTGGCTGGTAAACACTAAGGCATGAGGAGATTACCCTACAGCCTTATAAACCCCAGGTTATATCATCTCAAAGTCTTTGTTTTTTATCCTGTCATCTCAGCTCAAATACTAGATGGCATGTTTCTGAAAGTCAGTATAAAAACTTTAGAAAAGTAGTCAATCTTCCATCTTTATAGAATTTCAGAGATCAACTGCAAATTTAATGGCAGTGATGCCTTTGAGGTCTGAGATGTGCTGCAATGTCACAGAAGCTGCACAATTTTAAATCCCTTTGTCCTTTATTGACTCTGAGCTCATGCTGTCTTTAGTCATACACAAAAGACAATGGAAGGGCGTTTTCTAGTTTTGGGATAATACGCTCAACTGTACTGTATGGGCATAAGAGCGGAAGACACCTGTACCCACGCACATCTGCCCATCACTCAACATGATCATTATCCAATCATCACATGTATGGAAAACAGGGAAAAACCCCAAGATTCAAATTTCAAAAAATATGGTAGCAAAAAACTGCAGAAACAGATCGGTTTTTCCTCATATGTTGCCACTGAATGTGCCCAAATCCATGAAGCAGGTGCGTCTCATGGAAGCCAGATTTTAGACCTACTGTCTCCTAGCAACAACACCAGTAGAAGAGAGCCCCACTAGTTAGATGGGCTAGTGTTATTTACCAGATCCTCCTCTGGCTTTGTTTGGGTGCTTGGTAGAAACTAGGCCACCAGTTCTGGTGTACTGCACTGAACTGATGGTGGAGAGAGAGAGAGAGAGTGAGAGAGAGCACAGTACAGTGCCCTCCATAATGTTTGGGACAAAGGCATGCCTTGTTTTTATTTGCCTCTGTACTTCACAATTTTAGATTTGTAATCAAACAGGTCACATGTGGTTAAAGTACACATTCTCAGATTTTATTAAAGGGTATTTTTGTACATTTTGGTTTTACCATGTAGAAATTACAGCACTCTTTATACATAGTCCCCCCCATTTCAGGACACCATAATATTTGGGACATAGCAGTGGTACGTACAATAAATTAGTCATGTTTAGTACTTAGTACTTAGTTTAGTACTGTTTAGTGTTGCATATCCTTTGCATGCAATGACTGCAACTCAGACATCACCAGGTGTTGAGTATCTTCTCTGGTGATGCTCTGCCAGGCTTGTACTGCAGCCATCTTCAGCTCCTGCTTGTTTCGAGGGCTATGTTTTCTTCTTCAGCATATAAAAAGCATGCTCAATAGGATTGAGATCAGGTGACTGACTTGGCCAGTCAAGAATTTTCCAGTTTTTACCTTTGAGAAACTCCTTTGTTGCTTTAGCAGTATGTTTGGGGTCATTGTCCTG